>CAXITT010000592.1:144523-198440 GCA_964033795.1 Lymnaea stagnalis | reverse complement strand
TACTTTGTCTCTGAAGTGTGCTGCTAGCGGTCCCACAGGTCACAGCCAGTTGTGCGACCCCTACTTTGTCTCTGAAGTGTGCTGCTAGCGGTCCCACAGGTCACAGCCAGTTGTGCGACCCATACTTTGTCTCTGAAGTGTGCTGCTAGCGGTCCCACAGGTCACAGCCAGTTGTGCGACCCATACTTTGTCTCTGAAGTGTGCTGCTAGCGGTCCCACAGGTCACAGCCAGTTGTGCGACCCCTACTTTGTCTCTGAAGTGTGCTGCTAGCGGTCCCACAGGTCACAGCCAGTTGTGCGACCCATACTTTGTCTCTGAAGTGTGCTGCTAGCGGTCCCACAGGTCACAGCCAGTTGTGCGACCCATACTTTGTCTCTGAAGTGTTCTGCTAGCGGTCCCACAGGTCATAGCCAGTTGTGCGACCCATACTTGGTCTCTGAAGTGTTCTGCTAGCGGTCCCACAGGTCACAGCCAGTTGTGCGACCCATACTTTGTCTCTGAAATGTGCTGCTAGCGGTCCCACAGGTCACAGCCAGTTGTGCGACCCATACTTTGTCTCTGAAATGTGCTGCTAGCGGTCCCACAGGTCACAGCCAGTTGTGCGACCCATACTTTGTCTCTGAAATGTGCTGCTAGCGGTCCCACAGGTCACAGCCAGTTGTGCGACCCATACTTTGTCTCTGAAATGTGCTGCTAGCGGTCCCACAGGTCACAGCCAGTTGTGCGACCCATACTTTGTCTCTGAAATGTGCTGCTAGCGGTCCCACAGGTCACAGCCAGTTGTGCGACCCATACTTTGTCTCTGAAATGTGCTGCTAGCGGTCCCACAGGTCACAGCCAGTTGTGCGACCCATACTTTGTCTCTGAAATGTGCTGCTAGCGGTCCCACAGGTCACAGCCAGTTGTGCGACCCATACTTTGTCTCTGAAATGTGCTGCTAGCGGTCCCACAGGTCACAGCCAGTTGTGCGACCCATACTTTGTCTCTGAAATGTGCTGCTAGCGGTCCCACAGGTCACAGCCAGTTGTGCGACCCATACTTTGTCTCTGAAATGTGCTGCTAGCGGTCCCACAGGTCACAGCCAGTTGTGCGACCCATACTTTGTCTCTGAAATGTGCTGCTAGCGGTCCCACAGGTCACAGCCAGTTGTGCGACCCATACTTTGTCTCTGAAATGTGCTGCTAGCGGTCCCACAGGTCACAGCCAGTTGTGCGACCCATACTTTGTCTCTGAAATGTGCTGCTAGTGCTTCCACAGGTCACAGCCAGTTGTGCGACCCATACTTTGTCTCTGAAATGTGCTGCTAGTGCTTCCACAGGTCACAGCCAGTCTTGCGACCCATACTTTGTCTCTGAAATGTGCTGCCAGCGGCCCCACAGGTCACAGCCAGTTGAACTACCCATACTTTGTCTCTGAAATGTGCTGCCAGCGGTGACTTTTATTGGGAGAGAAATCTTTGCAATGGCTTTCGAAACTCGAAAATACTCTGCTTGGTGATTTTTCCCACTGTGCTCTACGTCTATCTCCTTACAAATCTGCGCCAACCGGCGTGAGTTAAGGACGTGCACTTTGTTAAGTAATAACGTCAACGACATTAGTCAATATGCTTTTTAATTCCGTTGACATTTTTCAGCATGCCAGTATTTCCCCGTAAAATGATATAATGCGTATATCCACTCTCAGATGCAACGTCTGTAATCTGAGCTGTTCGACCAGACAGTCTTCCGGTCATAGAAGCAGCTCCGTCTGTGCATATGCCGACACAAAAGGACCGTTTTAGTTGTCCTGATATATAATCATCCAGTGACTTGAACAGTTCTGCTCCTGGAGTGTTGATTGGCAAAGATGGTGAACGTAACAAACCTCATGCACATTCTCCTGTTAATGATATCGCACATAAACAAGTACCCTTACAACAAGTTTCCGGTATTTTCCTATCTACTTTATCTCTAAACTTGTATTTGAAAAGCCATAGGAAATGTTGTCTCTGAACTTAAAGCTTTTTTCACCATGTTTTGTCTTATCAAAGCAATTATTTGCTGCTTTCTGCCAGTACACTTTCAAACCTGGGTCCTTAGCTTGTTTGTCTGGGAAATGTTTGTTGTTTAGTGCGTACTGTGGGTATTGTCCGTATGTCGCCTAGTATTGCGGTCACTGTCCGTATGTCATTTAGTACTGTGAGTACTATCCGAATGACGGATTTTGTCAGTGGGTCTCCTGTCATGTCTATTTGGTTTGGACACGAGTAACAACATTTCCGTACTGAACTTTAAGCCTGTCCTGCTTTTCTAGATTGTCTATGATAATGTCGTCGATCAGGTCCTCAAATAGTGCCGCCAAGAACCCCTCCCCTTCCTTTTTCAAATATGGTGTATTAAGATCAACATAAGCTGTTCCATATTCCTTTATAGTTCAATCTATACGTTTTAGTGTGAACGACTGTTTAGTCATAAACTTATAAATTCCTCCTACAGTCTACGATCGTGCATCATGTGTCCCTAAGGTGAAGTCTATCAAAAAAAAAAACAAAAAACAAACCCTGATCTATTTCTATTTTTAGACAGCCCAATGAGTTATTATGGCTTCAACATTATTAAAGAATTCCATCATGCATTCTATCGGTGAAGGATTACCTACAACGTCCTTCCCCTTGACCTTGTTTTCACATTTTGTTTGTTTCATCATATAGTCACCACGTGGTATGAGAATCTGGTTGGGAACTTGACTGTCCAGTCTGACTGTTCCGTCTAAATGGTATACTCCTCCTATTGCCCCTTTGTCCTGTGTGAGAACTTACGCTAAACTCTCTTCAATTTTCCGACCGGATGCGACCCTCCATACCACTAGGAAAACACTGACCCGACCGACAGCCTTTGGTCAATTGACCTACTTCTAAATTGATTAGCGGGCCTTCAGAAACTATCCCCCCCCCCCCGGCCCGACTACATTGGACAATCTGACTTATTTTCCGACCGGATTCGACCCTCCATACCACTAGGAAAACACTGACCCGACCGACAGCCTTTGGACAATTGACCTACTTCTAAATTGATTAGCGGGCCTTCAGAAACTATCCCCCCCCCCCGGCCCGACTACATTGGACAATCTGACTTGACGACGCGTTGATACCGTCAATGAGCAACAAGACTTCTTCACATATCGGGGGTTTAAAACTAAGACTGTCCGAAATGTATCCTTACTCATGTTGACAGCAACCTATCAAGACAGACAGGTTAAAACTAAGACTGTCCTAACTGTATCCTTACTCATGTTGACAGCAACCTATCAAGACAGACAGGTTAAAACTAAGACTGTCCTAACTGTATCCTTACTCATGTTGACAGCAACCTATCAAGACAGACAGGTTAAAACTAAGACTGCCCTAATTGTATCCTTACTCATGTTGACAGCAACCTGTCAAGACAGACAATTTAAAAGTAAAACTGTCCTAACTGTATCCTTAATCATGTTGATTAGCAGCCTATCAAGACAGACAGGTTAAAACTAAGACTGTCCTAACTGTAACCTTACACAAGTTGACCAGCAGCCTATGAAGATGACAAGATCTCTCTCGAGGCTTCCAATGGTTTGTCGCTGATGGTGCTAGCTACTAAAACGACTAGGCTTCTAATAAGGTTTGAAGGAAAGGCTCCAAGGTCACCGTCATCTAGTGTCGTCCCATTTCACGTTGCTCTTTATTCTCTGTGTTGAAACCCGCATGTTTCAGAAGCAATAGCTTCACTGGAATATAATCCGTCTGTCTTTGTCTAACGCCCTCAGTGCTCAGGAAAGATTGAAACTTCCCTGTAAACCTTCTTTGCAACTCCAGTGCCCACTCTTCTTTAGGTAATTTGACCTGGATAGCAGTGTGCTCAAAATTAACTATGAATTCGTCTTGGTCTTTCTTTTCGTCATATCTGATATTTTTCATGACATTGTAGTTTTATTTCGGTCATGTGTCATCTTGTCCATAACCAAGGTTATTCGGAAATGGGGTGAGAGTGAAACGGTAAGTCTTATGTCATTGCTTTTCAGCGTAACAGCCCTGGGCACATGGTGACTTGGGATTCCCACATGAGCATCTTTTTTGTTGTTACAGGGCTAAGTGTGCAATTATGCAAATATAAATTAATGCATGTGCAAAAATTCATTTCATCATTTCGATTTTATCGAACATTTTCTGGGGCTGGGTTTACTGAGACCTTTCTCTCATTGTTACACTCAGTTTATTTCGGCGACCTTGACCTCTTCATCCTCACTACTTAAAGTGACAGTACAGCCTTGACCTCTTCATCCTCACTACTTAAAGTGACTGTACAGCCTTGACCTCTTCATCCTCACTACTTAAAGTGACAGTACAGCCTTGACCTCTTCATCCTCCCTACTTAAAGTGACAGTATCGACACAATGTTATCCAAAACATAAAAACAACATCCAGAAAGCACACACATAAAACAACTTAGGCCATAATGCAATTCATAACATTGCTTTAATAGTAGGCTTTAGACAGACATAATGCTTTTCATAACATTACTTGAATGATTGGCTATAGACAGCAATAATTTGTTTCATAAACTTATTTAAATAGTACGCTATAGACAAACATATTTTTTTCGTAACAGTACTTGAATAGTAGGCTACAAACAGACATAGCATTTTGATACCATTATTGAATAGTGGACTATAGACAGTCATAATGTCTTTCATAACATTTCTTTAACAGTAGGATATAGACAGACGTAATGCTTTTCTTTACATTACTTTGATAGTAGGTTATAGACAGAAATAATGCTGTGTGTAACATTACTTGGATAGTAGGCTATATACAGAAATAATTTTTTCATAACATGACTTGAATAGTAGGCAAGAGACACACATAACGTTTTAATATCATAACATTACTTAAAAAGTAAGCTATAGACAAACATATTGTTTTTCATAACATCACTTAAATAGTGGGCTATAGATAGACATAATATGTTCATAACATTACTTTAATAGTAGGTTATAGACAGCCATAATGCTGTTTATAACATTACTTGAATAGAAGGCTATATAAAGAAAGATGTTCTTCATAACCTAACTTGAATTTCAAGTTGTTGTATACAATTGACAGAATAAGTGTTTTTTATAGCATGACTTAAATAGTATGCCGTAGACAGACATAACGTTTTTTATTACTTATATAAATAGTAGGTAACAGACAGATATAATATTTTTGTGACATTACTTTAATAGTAGACGACAGACAGACATAAATTTTTTCATAACATTACTTGAATAATAGGCTATACACAGGCATAACGCTTTTCATAACATTACTTGAATAGTTGGCTATAGACAAAAAAATAAAGTTTTTCATCATGTTACTTGAATAGTAGGCTATACACAGAAATAAAATTGTTATAAGTTTGCTTGAATAGTAGGTTATTGACAGTCATAATTTTTGTTTTATCTTCTTCTTCTTATATTTGAGGGGCCCACGATCAATTTGTTGATCATTCTGGCTCCTGGTTTTAATTCAGAGTTTTCCTTCTCTTAGATGGGTTGCCGTCCAAGGCTAACGAGTCACATCAACCCGGGGTGCTATGATGGGGATTGAACTACGGACCAACGGATATTTGGTTTGAGACAGTTTAGACCGCTCGGCCACCCAGCACCCTCTTTTAACAAGGGGGGGGGGAATGGCCAAAGGGTCAAGTTGTTTATTATGGATGCAACCCCTTTCTGCCCTACCCAAATGTCGTCCCTGTATGGTGCATTATTCACTTCGTCATTTCTGACCTTTGATTAATGTAGGATTCTTAAACCAGAAATGAAGTCACCTGTTAATATGTTAAGTCTTTAAATTTGACTCATCCGTTCACATGACCAGAAATGAAGTCACCTGTTAATATGTTAAGTCTTTAAATTTGACTCATCCATTCACATGACCAGAAATGAAGTCACCTGTTAATATGTTAAGTCTTTAAATTTGACTCATCCGTTCACATCTCAATAACTTAAAATATGGTGTTAAGGATTTTTTTAAAATGTGTTCCTTTAATCCATGGGAATAGGAGTATGGCGTATTTTTGGGGAAAAAAAAGAGGTGTGGATTATGGACGTGGATATAAGAAATGTGCAATTCCGTGAAAAGTTAGAATTTAGAACCCAAACCTCACAAAAATTGTTTGTTTTAGGACAGTGTGAAATAATAGCTAATACTTTTTCATCAGAAGTTACAAAAATATGGTAATTAGGGGAAAAAGGGTAATTAAAATTTTTAAAAATCTAGTGTTGCTAAGAGTAAACTAGGGTTATGAGGAATAACAACAGAGTGCATTGTGGGATGACTCTGATTGGTGGGTGTGTGGGGACAACTCTTGTGTGAGATTCACTCCTGCCCTTGTCTAGGGACAACACTCGTATCAGCTTCACACCTGCTCGTGTCTATTGGGTTTTAGATAGTCAGAGGAATTAATAGTGAAATCAATCAATAGGAAGTTAAATAAATAGTAAGTTCAATCAATAGATCAACCAGAAGGGAAATCCATAGATCAATCAGAAGGGAAATCAATAACTAATTACATCAATCTATAGTCAGACCAATCAATTGTGAGATCACATAAATGTCGAAAGTTAGTTATAGTGTAAGCATGTTTATCAGAGAATCATCTGGTGAGTCACAGCTTCACACGACAGATAATACTGCTTTTGCGGTAGAAATACTCTAGGGATGCTTAAAATATTAAATCCCCTATACTTCAGAAAGGCGAGGGGGGGGGGGCAAAAAAATCGTCTTTTTCACTGGTCTGCCCCGGAAGCACTTTTTCTAAATGTTAAGTGGCACGCTTTTCCCGCTTCGCCTTAGTCCCAGCATTTCCTCCACAGTTTTCAGAAAGGCGGGGGGGGGGGGGGCAAAAAAATCGTCTTTTTCACTGGTCTGCCCCGGAAGCACTTTTTCTAAATGTTAAGTGGCACGCTTTTCCCGCTTCGCCTTAGTCCCAGCATTTCCTCCACAGTGATCCAACAACAGTAAAAACATGATAAAATTTTTAAAAATAGTACCAAACTGAAAAATATTATCCGAGGGGCAGCAAAACAATCATGCAAAGACAATTTTTTGCGACGGAGATCGAAACATTTTAGGAACCACTGAACTAGCACATTGAAAAAGCGTTGGACGAAATATTACTGTAATACTGCTATTACTTAATACTGTTGAAGCGATAATTAGCTAGCTCATTTGTGAAAAGAAATGACAACATAATGAGCATAATTCTTGAACAAGATTGCGTGATGATTTTACAGTAGTGGAGGCATAAATATGCTATTTTTGGTCTGATGCATGGAGTTGAAACGATTCACTGCGCAAGTCTTTGCAGGGAAATAAGATAAGGTAAATGAAAATTAGACAAGCAAGTCGTCGCTGGCAATGTACAGACAAGACGGACGACGACAGGAAAATACGGACCATTACGTACGCAAAAATTAGTACGGATAAAAGGGTCGAAAATACAAATTGTCCGTAATAAATACGGACGTCTGGTAACCCTAACAGGTAGTCATATCATGACTGATATCAAAAGATTATGTTGATATCATCTGTGCTCAAATGCTTCAACTGACAGAGCTAAAACAAAGTCTAAGATTGTAAAATTTTTCTTGTCTTATAATGAACCAAATATTTTGAACATATATTCTATTCAATTGTCTGTCCGATCAATATTCCAGAAATAATAAAACGGCAATCCAAATGTGCTTCAATATAATTGGGTTTGTGTTTTTATGGCGGAAATCTTGTGATAGATTAATAGAACACCCAGGCCAAACTCATTGAGATATTGATTAAAAGAACACCCAGGCCAAACTCATTGAGATATTGATCAAACATCCTACTATTCCGTTTGGTCAATCTCTCAACAGCTTTTGGTCCCTGTACGTTGATTTGAGGAAACACAGCAAGTCTTAACCTAGACGAGCACGTGTTTACGATTTTATTTAAAAAGATATTTTTTTACAAACAAAATGCAACTTCCTATTATCTGAGGAAATACATTTCAAGAGGATATGCTTCACGAAAACATAGCCTCAAAATAGAAGCATTACGTAATGCGATGTGAATTTTTCCGGTCTTAGAAAGGACACAACATTTTGGAAATGCCGAAGCACATAGAACTGTAGTCCTCAGCATAGGAACTGAAAATTTAAAATGTTGACATGTAAAGCGACCTAAGTAAATCAAACCTAAAATTAGTCAACTTCAGGAACCAAATCATAAAATATGTATTTTATCCATAGTACGACTAACTTTGTCCGTTCTTATCTGAACATTTGAAATGCAACCTCAAATCTGTCTGAAAGAAACAACAAATTCAAGTATGCGCTAGAATGCACCCCTGTATTTTGAGTTTTCCCGACTGTCATACAACACTAAATTTCAGCACCCCCTTCTCTCACGCTGATCAATGGTACAGTATGAGAGCCATTATAGGTTAGTGCCAAATGCTTACTCTGGGCCATACAACAGACGTAGTGAATTTAGTTCATGTATCACACCGGGCGCCAGAAGGCCTCACACAAAACCTTAAAAACTTTTTCCCCGTTCAAAAAGAACAAGAGAAACGTTTCATTCAAGTGTCCTCAAAATGACACCTCTTGATTTTGAAATAATCAAAAATTTTCTCCCCTCCTCCGATCAAGATTGATCAGCGCCCTAAATTTCCCCCCTACTCCCCAATGAAAAGCATCGCATAATTTGGTATTTAGAGATACACTGCCTACTGGCGCAGTACAATTTGTGCCTCCATGGGCGGCCAAATATTTTTGCCATCCTCTCTTTTACTGTAGAAACTCAGCATTTGTTCGAAAATGCCACGCCTGATAAAAAAGAGCCGTTCTTAGGCAAAGGCCAACTAGTCTACCGCCTAGGACACAACTGCCAAGGGGGCCCCGTCGTACGCTTTCTTTTTTTAGCCTACAACTTGCCGGTTCATATATTTGAAAATAAAAAAAGTTCTCGAATGGCGGGAAAATAAATATGGTTTGTTGTGACACGCGAGCAAAGAGGAAACAGTGACGGGGGCAGAGTGGATGTGCCGCTGTGTTGGGTGGCGTTTTCTCCTCAGCTTCGGTGGGCTCTGCCCCCCATACCCCTTTCTGGAGCCCCTTAACTACGCTCCATACCTAGGGCCCCCAAAATCCTAAGAACGTCTCTGCTGTATATAAAGAAAACGTGACACCTGGATGGGCAACCCCACCCGCCCTATTTCAACGCCACTAGCAGGGGCGTATCTACAGTTGTTCGCCTAAGGGGACAAGATTAATTTTTACGTTAACCCTCTTCCCCCTAAACTCTGAAAATTATTATTTTCAAAAATAAATAACATCAGAGACCATTTTGACACCCCCTCCCCAAACTTGCCTGGCACCCCTGGAAATATGCTTCTTCTGCCACCCCTTACCCACGCCCCTGTCCTCTGTCAAATTGCACAGCCTCTTCGAAAACTTGAACCCCCCCCCCCCCAGGGAAAAATGTCTGGAAAAAAATGGTATCAAAGTGGTGCAACACATCTGGCACAATTTGTACTTCAATTTTATTAATTTTTTTAATATTCAAATTATTTTTTCTTGAATTTATGTATTTGAGAAGTAAGAAATTTTTATCAACTACAACTCCGTTCTAAATGCCTTACTTCAAGTCAATGGAATTTTCCAAAATATTTAATTATGTTCTCTTAAAAAGATGTGAGCAAAGCTTTGATATTATAATTTTATAAGCAGAAATAATTTTATTTTCCTAACTAGGACCTAACTTATCGTAATAAATTTATAGGTAATGTCTTTGACATTTACAATAATAATATGTTATTGAAAGTAAAACTGAGGAGGTAAGTTATAAATAATTGTTATCCTTAAGAGCGGCTTGCACACTGTTGCGAACTGCTAAGTGTGGATAAGCAGTCCAATGTCTTCATTACGTCATTAGGACTAATTATTCAACACATTATTGATTTTGCGACATGTGATTCTTTATTGAAGAAAACAGCGGGCATATTTTCAGCCGCTTTATCTCTGCAACGCCATTACTAATACACCATTACCACCCACACGCCATCACATTCAACTACGTCATGTCCCATAGCCATTGTTAAGGACTTGAATGTATAGAGTGATTGCGTGTTGTTTAGAGAGTGTTTGGGTAGATGTTGTTATTAAATGTTTGAAATTTTTTGTGACGTATTGCGCGAAAGGGGATGTGACGTAGAATATAGTGTGTGTTGTTGTCTTGTGAGCAATGGCAGTTGAAGATGTAGCTTTGTTCGTTAATAAAGATATTTCATATGAGAATAATGGTTTGTGAAGTGTATATATAATTAAGCCCCTAGACAACGAAGCCAACGAGCCATCCGGTAGAACCAGGTTCGTAACAGCTATATACGTCACAAAATACTAAGCACATAGCATCAGATACACACGACATATCTCAGCACCAAAACATGTACCCACAAAACACGAACGAAAAATTACTTTTTAAAATTGACGTCACACACAGAATAAATAAAACATTTGCTTTTGCAATGAGATTATCCTTTAAACATTGAACTAAAATAGGCATCAAATACAAACCAAGAATGGGAGTCGCTTAGTCAATTATTTTGTCACGTGATATGAGTAAAAACGAGTAAGATTTCCGGTACACTGTATACAACACACCAGTGCTTGACAACAGTAGCCCGATACACACTACAACTACACTACATTTCGTCCAATGAAAATTAACAATAAAATAAACAAAGGGGAATGACTCCTGCATCAATATTGAATAAAAACGCAAATGACGTCATGAGCACGCACGGAGCTCAACAACATCCTACCGATAATAGTATTGATAGTTCCCATCGAATATCGCTCACAAGTTTTTCTTGAAATAACTTTCTTCCTTTAATTATAACTGACGTATATTTATTGTCACATTAATGTATTTCATTTAAAAAATGCTTGCATTCCATAATATTAGGAAAGGTTAAATTTTTAATTAACATAACATTGGGGAGGCACTGATGAAGTATCTTTTGTTGTGTGTTGCAGCCTAGTGATGACTTACTCATATCACGTGACCAAACAAGGAAGTGACTAAGCGACTCCCATTAACCTGGTAAAACTTGTGAAAAATTTTAATTGAAAAATCCAACATGAAATTGTCAATAAGCAAGAGAAATAGACATCCCAATATCTTATGAAGCGTGGATATATCAAAATTATACTCCCCCAACTCAAGAAATGTTCAAAACAGTATTGTCTTCACAGTGCTATGACCTACAGAACCCCCTTAGTTAAGTTAATTCTGAACCCATCACCAGGATATCATACATGAAGCTTTTAAAATAGGGCGTTGACAAGCTACCAGCCTTACTTTAAGCTTGAAGAAGAAAAAATAAGGACGTCTATATGCTTGAACAATAAAAGAAATTATAAATTTTATACTGACATACCAGCTAATGATTCATGTGTTAAGGTAATGATATAACACAATATTAATATTTTTTTTTAAAAATTATGTTGTTGTTTTTTAAATTGTTGGCAGCCATTATATGCCCATGCATATTTTCAGACTGGGTGCGCATATCACCCCGGTGAGTTTCATTGAAGATGTTGTGCACATTGAAAACTTTTTCCTTAAAGATGTTGTGTGAATTGTAAACACTTTCCTTAAAGATGTGGTGTAAATTGAAAACACTTTCCTTAAAGATGTGGTGTAAATTGAAAACACTTTCCTTAAAGATGTTGTGCAAATTGAAAACATTTTCCTTAAAGTTGTTGTGTAAATTGAAAACATTTTCCTTAAAGTTGTGGTGTAAATTGAAAACACTTTCCTTAAAGATGTGGTGTAAATTGAAAACACTTTCCTTAAAGATGTTGTGCAAATTGAAAACATTTTCCTTAAAGTTGTTGTGTAAATTGAAAACATTTTCCTTAAAGTTGTGGTGTAAATTGAAAACACTTTCCTTAAAGATGTGGTGTAAATTGAAAACATTTTCCTTAAAGATGTTGGGTAAATTTTTTCTGTGTTCATCCACACTAGGAACACCCAGCAAGTACTGTGTTGAAGACCGCAGGCTCTTCAAGGCTACATGTTTATATATATCAGTTCCTTGAGATATTCTGGTGCTAAGCCATCTCTTCAGCTGTACGCCAGGGACAGAATTTTGCGGTTAATGCATTCACTCATTCATGGCATTCAGCCCGGTCTTCATTGGTGGGGGGGGGGGGCGGGACTGGGGGTAAACCTCTCCCAGCAGATGAGATATCACATTCCATCGCAATAGAATAGCCAACATTGAGAAGGCCACCATTGGGAAGGCAACCATTGGGAAGGCAACCATTGGGAAAGCCACCTTTGGGAAGACTACCATTGGGAAGGCCAACATTTGGAAGGCTACACACTAGATAGCCACCATTGGGAAGGCCACCATTGGGAAGGCCACCAACGGGACAGCCAACATCGGGAAGGCCACCATTTGGCCACCATTTGGAAGGCCACCATTGGGAAGGCCACCATTTGGAAGGCCACCATTGGGAAAGCCACCATTTGGAAGGCCACCATTGGGAAGGCAACAATTTGGAAGGCTACCTTGGGAAGGCAACAATTTGGAAGGCTACCAACTGGATAGCCACCTTTGGGAAGGCCACCATTGGGGAAGGCCACCATTGCGAAGGCCACAACGGGACAGTCACCATTGGGACGGCCACCATTGGGAAGGCCACCATTTGGAAGTCCAATATTGAGAAGGCCACCATTGGGAAGGCCACCATTGGGAAGGCCACCATTGGGAAGGCCACCTTTGGGAATGCTACCATTGGGAAGGCTACCATTGGGGAAGGCAACCATTGGGAAGGCCACCATTTGGAAGGCCACTATTGGGAAGGCCACCATTGGGAAGGCCACCATTGGGAAGGCCACCATTGGGAAGGCTACCATTGGGGAAGGCCACCATTGACCACTATGGAAAAACCCTTCTTCTGACACTGGAAACAGAACCACTCCCATTATGAGAGAGCCACCTTCCACCATAACGGGAGAATTTCACCTCTTAACACGAGAGAACGACCTCTCACCATCATGGGAGACTCACACTCCCTTTCCAGGAGCGAATCACCTTCTATCATCACTGGAGACTCATACTATCCCAGCACGAGAGAACCACCTTCCACCATCACGGGAACTTATTTTGCACTAGTACGTGGTATTTATGATTGTTGGAGATATTATGATTGGTGGATGTTTTATTTGGTGTTTCAAATGATTTGTGGAATATATGATTGTGAGCTATATGATTGGTAGGATAGATGATTGGTGTTACTTGTTGCCTGAGTGATAAATGGGATGTAAATGATATTACGAGCTGGTTTTGAAAGTAATATATGATTGGTGGGATACATGATGATAAGATATATATATTAGTGGGATAAGCGTTTGGTTGTTTTTATTTTTTAGGATTAATTATTTTTTATATAAATGATTGGTGGTATATATTGTGGTTGGACGATTAATTTTATGATATGATTATGAGATATATTATTGGTAGGATATGTGATTTGTTGGATATATAAGCATGGGATATATAATTGGTGGGATATATTATGGGCGGTGTAAATTATAAATTATTAGTGGTATTTATTGTTGGTGGGTTAAGTAAATTACGGGATATATGATTGGAGAAATATGATGGTAGATTTGATGTATGACTGGGTGGGATATATGTTTGTTGGTATCTATGATGTGGCTTATTTCAATTAATAATATCCATCATTTTGTCTTTTTGTCATCATATTAGTTTTGGGTGGTCAGATTCACCTTACTCGCCTGACAAGCCACCTAGAGGGAAAACCCTTGTGGACGCCTTTGTGGCGTTCCTCGGGAAACCGCGCCCTCTAACTCAGCGAATAAACAATAGCTAATGACTGACGAGAACGAGATGTAGACAACAGGTTTGTGAAACTGGTATATTGTGTATAGAGGGATGGTGGTGAAGAGGACATGTGTCCTATATGTTGGCAGCCGAACAACGGTTGGTTTGTACACGTGGAACACTTTTTTGGTCATCTCGGTTAGTGTGGTCACTAAGTTACTGTTTGGACAGCAAGAGGTAAGGTTTAGGACTGTGTAGGCGCATGGTTTGTTAAGGCCATCTGGTAGGATGTAGAACCGTGTATAACTCTATTGTTTATAGGCCGGACATTGGGTTTAGGACCTTACACTTGCGTATTGTTTAAAAGCTGACAGGATGTAGGACAGTGTTTAAACGCCGACAGGTTGGGTTTAGGACCATGCACTTGCGTATTGTTTAAAAGCTGACAGGATGTAGGACAGTATTTAAACGCCGACTGGTTGGGTTCAGGAACGTGTATTAAGCCCATTGTTAAAAGGTTGGCAGGAAGGTCAAATATGATAGAAAATGAGAAGGTAATATTTTTTTGTAATACTTGGACCCACGGTGTATTTTCTAAAAATGCAAAGACCCACTTTAAAAAAAATCAACACCTGCACCTTGTTAAGACCATGTTTTTCAATATTTGTTTTGTGTGTCCCTTAATGATAACCACAGCCCAAACTAAAATATGTTGTCACAAATATGAGAGTTGTCTGGGAACGTATTTGACCGCTTAATTTGAAAAAAAAGCACTAGTTTTCTAATATCATTTGTAGGTTTATAGAATCTAAAAAGGTGATATTTTTCAAGCATAATATTTTCATATTTGTAAAAACAAAAGGCATAGACGTACGATTTCTCGTAGCTTTTACTGACCATTTTGTAAATAGAGTAGACCGAATACCATGGAGACTCTTTCAGGCAAGTAATACTATCCTCCAACAAATTATTTTGTGGTTTGCACTCAAGTCTTGGGACCAACAATAACGGTTTTGAAGGTGGAGCCCAGGTACCATGACGCGTTTATTCATTAGTCATATTTCGAGAGTACAATCTCTGTAACGTGGCAGCAATACTTTGCTCTGTTATCTGAGAATGTTATTAATTCATATACCAACAAATCAAACAATTGTATAAAAAATGTTCAATACATTCAACAAAAATGGAACTGCTGTTTGTAAGATTTCGTAAGGTTGGATGGATATGGCAAGACAATGTGTTTAAGATTCAAACGATAACCTTACATCAGGTGTGCATATTTTCCGTTTGCTAAGTCCAAGTGACTTATACGCTATGTATTATATGAATTTATCCACTTAATTCCAAGACTTTATAAACCGTGGCCTATCCTAATATTGACCGTTTGTTGTATGATTGTAGCTCATTATACTTGTGTTTTATTAATAACATCTTGTCCTTGGTCAAAAGTATGTCTAGCTTTTTTTTGCAAGTGCTTCTTCCAAACTAAGTTTTGACTTGTTCATTAAAAGACGCCACACACTTTGACTATTTTTTAAAGACATAAACATTTCAGAATGGCTCTGTTGTTATTAACAATGGTAACAACTAGTCTTAAGTAAATATGGAAGGAAAGCCTAACTTACTCTTCTCTTAAATCAAGGGTTTCAAAACGTTTCAGCCCGAGGGCCCCATTAACTATCAAACAGCTGTTCGGGGCCTACTAAACAGTTGAAGTTAAAATTTTAAAAAAATAAAAAACATGGATGTTGTATTTAATTATTAATGTAATATTATTTCATTCAGTTATTATTTAATAACACATTGATACACCACACATGAATACTTGTATTAGTATGAATGGTGAAATTGTTTCCTCGATGCCAAAATAGCAGACATTTCTGGATTTAGATTTGATGTCCCTAACATCAACAGTGACCTGAGATTATCATCGGACAAATTCGTTCTAAAATTAATTGTTCTCCACGTATTTCGTTCTTGAATATATTGGTTCGCTTAAGCATGTTGTTTCAAATTTTGAAAGGTACATTGATGCAAAAGTTTTGAAATTAGGAAACTCTTAATCTTGGGCAAAAACTAGTTAAAAACCCATCAGTTCTTCTTTGATCTTGTCCCTATGGAGGTCATTTGCTTAATGACCCCCAGGTGCAGTTCATCTGGGCGAATGGACACATCTGCTTCAAATGGGTTTTGAAAAAGTCTCGCTTCTTATGCCTTTAAATCCAAGTCAGAGAACCGCTGATGAAACTAAAGCTGGAAGTCTTTGCTGATCTCGCATACAAATGACGTGGGAAACTCTGCTGGTGCTTCAGCAATGAAGACCTTGAACTGCTGAAAGTGCTTCAAGTTGTTGGCCTATACTTTTTTCCAAATAACAAGACGAGTTTGGATCTGAAGGCCTTTAGAAAGGTCTATTGATTAGAAATTAGACTCTCTCCTTGTAGTTTTAGGTTCAGAAAATTAAAATGACTAATTATGTCTTCCGCAAAGGCCAATTTCCTTACCCACTCTTCATCAGACAGTAATGCTTGTGGCTTGCCTTTACTTTCCAGGAAGCCTGTTACGAAATGGAGCGGAAATAAAAATTCCTGCTTAGAACACCACCCTCTATTCAAGGTCAGGATGAGTTATTTCTCTTGATCACCGTCTACCTCACGTGAAAATTTAATGAACTGTTGAATATTAGATCCAAGAAAAGGGTCAACGACGCACTCGTGTAGACAATGTCTCGTTTTGGAAGAGCGATAGGTTTTTAAGTCACGCATCAAATTATTAAGATGATTAGAATCGGATATCACGTGGTAGTGATCTTCCAATAAGCAATTAAAAAGGGGTATGTATAAAAGCCGTTGCATAGCTAAAATCCGTCTTTTCGTGATCGACTCTCAAGACACCAGTCAACTTAGAGCACCGTAAAGACTGCAGTCAACTTAGAGCACCGTCTAGACAGCAGTCAACTTAGAGCACCGTCAAGACAGCAGTCAACTTAGAGCACCGTAAAGCTGGCTTTTTCTAGACCTAGTGAGTTGTACGAACATTTCGATTTCATTTCTTGAATTGAATATTTGTATTGCCATGTACACAGTTAGTTAACCAATTAATGTTTAATGAATGTGTTATCATTCTGATTAAAATCAATTTCTGATCGGAATGAATGTAATTAATTCATTTGTACCTTATATTTTTGCAAAGTTTGACACGTGCCTTCATCATTAGGACACGTGGCGGCCATTTTTAGTTTTGATTATCTAGACTTCATCCCATCCTATGGATTGTGATGTGGCCACTGGGTAGTTATTAGCTATTCTTTTATCCATTACAGTTGATTGGATATATCATATTAATCCATCCTCTACATTATTAAGTTATTGTTTAATCATGTATGAAAAGATTCATGGCCACGTGTCGACGCTAGCCATCTATGCTTGCGCCGACAATGGTCAAGATGAATAAAGCTATCCAGAATGGGTATGAACATTGGATAGTTTATATCTCCTTTGACCCCTGTATCTGAATTCGTTGCCGTTGGAGAGGGATTGGTTAGCTCAAGAATTATGGAAAAGTTGTTCCTTTCGTTTCTTTTATCATCGTTCACATATAGCCTGGTTGCTAGAGCGCCATATTATTGCAGTACAATCAACCGCACCTTAGCAGCTCAATTGAGGAATCACCTTACTGAGGCCTGAATCTACGAACCCCGCTCAGGAGCCACCTACGGAAGGCCAATTCATCGCCTGCGACCAAAGGACTGTGAGCTGGTGGACTTTACTACCAAAGAGAAGTCTTACATACACCCAGCCCATTGTACAGGGGAAGAGGTATCCCAGAAGGTACTGTTGTGACTGGTATCATCCACCTGCGTGAACTCCCTGATAAGCCTCGAGGTACATAGGATGAAGAAGCCACTTCCGCAGTGAATGCATCTTTGTTTAGTACTGCCGTAAATCTACCTGCGTGAATGCCCTGAAAAGCGCTGAACCCTGAAAAGCCACGAGGCAAAGAATTAAAGAATTCACTTCCACCCTTGAATTAATTCTATAGCATCGCATAGCTGTTTTGCACCATTGCGTGAACGCCCTAAGAAGCCACTAAGGACAGGACCCGAGAATCCACTTCTACAATGAAGTGATCTCACTATAATGCAAGATCTAACCAGATCATCAGAGCCGCTCCATAACCTGCCGCTCTTTCAGCCCACTCTTGTGAACGCCTTGAGAACCGCCGAGTCCTGAAAAGCCACGGAGTGAAGAATCGGAGGAGCCACCTCCACATCGAAGTAAACTACTAGAGATGATCAAGCCATATGATCAAGCCAGAAGAAGAGCACGAGCGACTGATAAGTTAGGTGTGAAAGGAATCAGTTCATATAAGTGAGATGCAAAGCAAACTTTATGACGATGCATAGGCTATACGGGAGGCAATTTTCATAATAGACAAATAAATAGATAAATACCTTTGCAAAGTTGTTTTGCATATGCCTCACCTTCATGCAATATGTCTGTAAATAAATTAGTCATTTCATTTACTAAATGGTGTTATAGAGTAATTGATATTTAAAGTAAAAATGAGTATGTTATTATGACCCTTGGTGTGTGAAATCGACATAACCTAATACCCTTAGACGTAAGCAGGTGTGAAACTCATCAGAGAGTTGTTCTTACACCCCTAATATAAAAGTCATTTCAACACAAAGTCAGCTATTTTCTTTCTTAACATAAATGCTCTGCTCAGAACTTTCTCATAACTTAGCCATCTTATTGCTGTGTAATGTGGTAAATTTTGCGATTTTGTATCTGTATCTTTCAAAAAGGTCTCTGAACTGTCTATGGTTTACCCCTTGTGACCTTATGAAATTAACCCTCTTCACCACAGGATTTAGTACACTGCTAATCTCCATATATTTAGCACACAGAGCTTTCTGGTGCATAATACAGTGCAGGAACATTGGTTGCAGATTTCTTTTTTCTCGTTACACGCCTGCTTCCCTTGTCCAACCAATCCTTTCTTTATGCCACTCATGTTCTTTCCTCCATCAACATTCAGGCAGCAGAGGTGAGTCCAGTCCAAGTTATAATCAGCAAATATTTTTTTCAACTCATTGAATATATCATCTCCAGTAACAGTGTCGCATCTGCTATGTAGGGAGGCCAGTTCGTGTGTTATGTTCATGTCTTCATCCACACCTCTAACGAACACAAGCAGTTGAGAGGTGGAGCAGCTATGCAGCGATTCACCCTTTGCAAATAAAAATTGGCGAAACTTGCTTGCGTTTTCGCTATTTGAGTCACAATGTTTTCAACCATGTCTGCAACACGGCGGGCAAAGTTGCACCATTAGATGTCATTATATGATCTCATTGACTGGGAACGGAAGTAGAAAAACTAAGCTGCAAATAAGGTTTTGCCAAGTCATGCACTGTTATAAAAAATAACACACTACTGCGCACCTCTATCTTAATTCTTTAAAAACATAACGTCCACGTAAGCGCGTCTGATCTTGTTAAGATACACGTAAATTTCCGTAATTTTTTTCCGTAGACAAAAAGGTTTCCGCGGACCGCATGAGAGGACATTGCGGGCCGCATGCGGCCCACGGGCCGTAGTTTGGAGACCCTGATGTAGATTATTGACTGGTTAAATAATTACTGCCTAGACTAACAAAGCCATTGAACTGATTATCTCCAATAAACAGGTACGTCTCAAGTCTTCTCTTATCACTTAAGAAGAACATGTCATTACAGAGTGTGCGTCTTCTTTGACACAGCCATAAGCGTCTATCGCCGATCTCAGTGCCACCATTTACCAACTTGAAGATCCCATCCTCTCTAAGACCGCTTATCGTATGACCTTATTTGAACTATTATTCACCAACTTAATCGGGAACTGTATCACTTCCTTTCTACCAAAAAAAAAAAAAGAAAAAAAACTCGACAATCTTAGGTTCACTAACAACTCTACATCTAATCAAACTGTCACTGCCAACAACTTAGTCGTTTGCATCTTCCCTGAACATTCTCTCTCTGATGTCGAAAGGTCGCTAATTTCTAAGGGTCTCGAATTGATTCCACTGAAACCATCTGCGACCGCAACCAACTTCTTTCGGATTCCCACCGCTACTTTCGTTTCTTGAGTCTTCAGTTTCACTTCGCTGGGAAAAGTACCGACCTCCCCGAAGACGATATTTTCCCGTTTCACAGGGAACACAAATCTAATTGGACACCACGTTCTAAACAATCTAAAGCTGTAGACTTGTATATATAGAACACGGAACATGACACCAAGAAGCTCTCTTTACCTCCACTCCGGAAATCCAAGCTGTCTAAAAGAGAATCACTAGCACTCTCAAAGCTGTTCAGTCGTAAAGATATCGTCAAAAAACCAGCTGACAAGGGCGGAGCTGTTGTTGTGTGGGACAGGCTTCTCTACATCAAGGAGGCTCATAGTCAACTAGAAGACAGCAAGTTCTACCAACCGAGGACCAACAACTCTATCACCAAACATAACGACATGGTGAAAGAGACTATCGTGAAAATGAATGCAAAATTGGCCCCTGCCTTACACATCTTCGATAGTGACCTCGGTAAGCCATGCTTCAACCTACTTCCCAAAATTCATAAGTATGGTAACCCTGGCAGACCCATTGTCTCAGCATGCTCTTGCCCCACCGAACATCGCAGCCAATCGTAGCCTTACTGCCAACTTACATTGAGGACATCAACCATGCTTTACAAACCTATAAATCAATAATAATCCCTCCAAAAAGAAACATCTTCTTGATGTATGTTACCCATACACTTCCATCCCCCACACTGACCACTTCCAACCCCCATACTGACCACTTCCATCCCCCACACTGACCACTTCCATCCCGCACACTGACCACTTCCATCCCCCATACTGACCACTTCCATCCCCCACACTGACCACTTCCATCCCCCACACTGACCACTTCCATCCCCCACACTGACCACTTCCATCCCCCACACTGACCACTTCCATCCCCCACACTGACCACTTCCATCCCCCACACTGACCACTTCCATCCCCCACACTGACCACTTCCATCCCCCACACTGACCACTTCCATCCCCCACACTGACCACTTCCATCCCCCACACTGACCACTTCCATCCCCCACACTGACCACTTCCATCCCCCACACTGACCACTTCCATCCCCCACACTGACCACTTCCATCCCCCACACTGACCACTTCCATCCCCCACACTGACCACTTCCATCCCCCACACTGACCACTTCCATCCCCCACACTGACCACTTCCATCCCCCACACTGACCACTTCCATCCCCCACACTGACCACTTCCATCCCCCACACTGACCACTTCCATCCCCCACACTGACCACTTCCATCCCCCACACTGACCACTTCCATCCCCCACACTGACCACTTCCATCCCNCTTCCATCCTGGACACTGACCACTTCCATCCCCCACACTGACCACTTCCATTCCCCACACTGACCACTTCCATCCCCCACACTGACCACTTCCATCCCCCACACTGACCACTTCCATCCCCCACGCTGACGGTCTCTTAGCTTTCAAATTCTTTCTCGTGACTAAACCCCACCCATTTATACCCACCAACACCCTCCTCAGATTGGCTGAACTAGTCCTCACCCTCAATTCGTTTGAGTTTGGTGGCCAATTCTTCGACCAAATCAGTGGTGTTGCTATAGGGACTAAAATGGGACCTACTTATGCATGCTTGTTCATGGGGCATTTCGAACACATGGTCGAAAGCAGCTATACTGGACGCCTTCCTGAATTCTATAAGATGTACATAAATGCTGGCATAGGGGTCACCTCTATGGAGAGGAGTGAACTTGACATGTTCATTAACTTGTAGGATCCTTTCACCCTTCCATTAAATTCACATCTCTTATCTCTGAGACCTCAGTAATTTTTTTAGACCTTAAAGTCACTCTTCAGAAAGACACCATACTCACCTCTGCCTACTTTAAGCCCACTGACAACCACAGCAATCTACTCTACTATTCATCCCATCCTAAATCCTGTAAAGACTCTATTCCTTTTTCTCAGTTATTTCGTCTTCGTCGACTTTTTTGGTCGGATGAGGACTATTGGGACAAGGCACTTGAAATTGATAGACTTTTTCCGGTGTAGGTCTTACCCTGAGACAGTACTTTCATCAGCCCTCCACAGGGTTAAGAATATTACCCGTGCTGATGCCTTCAGGCCACGTCCGAGCATTAATGTTGACAGGACAAAACTCATTATAACTTATCAGCCCACACAATCTGATAGCTAACCTTGTTTTCCTTAAACATCGATCTATACGACTCGCAGACACCGATACACGAGAAATTTTATCTTTCCCACATCTCATTGTTTTTTCTGACGGGATAAAATCTGAGACCTCCTTGTGCGCAATCGTATCAAAGCTCCCCCAATTCACTTTGGGACAAAGCCACGTAGACGCAGCCGTTGCAACACTTGCACTTTTGTCGTCCAGACTCAACACATGCGTTTCCCTAAGGGCAGTTTTCAAGGCGGACTTTTCAATAAGTGCGATGGTGGCTAGCACCAACACCCCCAGCCGGGTCAATTTGGAACACAGGCTTATCCTGACTTACGGCACTTTGACGCCACATGGGATTAATGTTGTGTCTCTATTCAAAGCTTGACCCTAGCTCCGCCCCATCACGTTCTGACCTATAACAGTGAACTTTTTTCTATTCTTTTTTTTTGCTCTCCCCTATTTAACCTCTAACATCACTTACCTTCTGCTACATTTCTTTTGCTGCCCACGAATACTACTTCCCAGTTAAGTGCTATTTCTTATTTTTATATCGTTTTTTTTTTTGTTTTGTTCGCTGACGAAGGCTTTCTGTCGACACGTTCGTTGTTTTGTTGCGTTTATTTTTTTTCAGTTTTAACCTTACTCTTTTTTACTCATTTTATATTGAGCCTTGGAGATGGTGTCGTCCCATGCAGAGGGTATTGTCCCTGGACGTTACGGGAAGCATATTATTAATTTAACTTTCTATTGATTTTTTGCGCGATTTCCGGGGTGGGTGAGGTGGGGTTATGTTACAAACAATTAAGGAACAGCTGGAGTGTAGATTGGGGGAGATGGGTTTATGTTACAAACAATTAAAGAACAGCTGGAGTGTAGAGTGGGGAAGGTGGGGCTATATTATAAACAATTAAGGAACAGCTGGATTATGGGTTGGAGGAGGTTATGTTAGAAATAATTAAGGAACAGGTGGAGTGTGGAGTCGAGAGGTAATGTTTGAAACAATTTAAAGAACAGGTGGATTGTGTTTTCCAAAATATCCTGAAAGCACTTTCCAACAAAAACCTAAAGCACTTTTAGCCCTTATATTCCACGCCACTTACTTGTTTTGTACAGTAAACTTTTCATGTGCTCATACTTAATATGTTTCATCAGACGGACAAGCTCATTAAAAACTTGACATATTTGCAAAGATCTAGTCATCAATATCCCTAAAAATTATTTTACTCTAACGCGTCCGCCAACATGTCACAGCGTCTACCTTACAGATGAAGTTGTCCATTAAAATCCAGTGATGATATCTGGTATTTCAACATTTTATTCACGTTGTAAAAAATTTCAAAACTTTGAATCACTTGCAGTTTTAGAAATGTTATATAGATTTAACAGATGTAAAAATTTTCAAATTTATCAAAGGTTTTTCCAATGGCTCAAGTGAATGTTTGTGATAACTTCAACATAACTTTTAGCTGAACTTTTAAGTGTCTAGTTATCGTATTTTTTAATGCTTGTAAACAGCTGGAAGAGGTGGGCTGCGAGGGGTGGGGATAGATCTGTTATCCTTAAAAGCAGCCGAAGTCTCAATGGAAATTTATACCTTGAAAGGAGATCACTGCCTGAATCATTGTGTGAATCGCCAAAAGATTTGTAGGATTGTTATTTAACACAACATTGCCTCAAACATTAAAAAAGAAATTGCAACACTTGTAATCACTGTATCGACCTGTGACTTTAAGTTCTATAATAAGAACAACATTGACTCAACCTCTGATCAAACTGTTTTCTTGGCCGTTATTTACATTGTGTACTTGTTGCTTCCGTCAATGTTTACCACGGTTTATAATAAGTATTTATTGTAAGAAAATTTAATAAATCTATTCTATTTTTTGCAGTTTAATAAAATGAAATTGTTTGTCCAATACGTTGTCTTGTTAATCTGCTGCATCAATGTTTACCTGGGAGACTCAGACCCAGATAATTATTTCTGTCGGATTAATGGAACAGTGAGTATTAAATAATATGTTTTGTCAATGGTGAGGGGAGTAATATGTAATCTCTCTTGTCAATTGTGAAATGAGAAATATATAATCGGTCTTGTCAATTGTGAGGTGATTCAGTGGCGTAGCGAGGGGGTGTCAGGGAATGGACTGCGGACCGACAGGGTGTCACCATCTAGTGGGGTGACACCAAATTGACAAAATTCATATTTAAAGAGCACACCACACACTGCTAGGTCCAACTAAAATTCATAAAAGGATAACCGATCACACGTAAATGTTCCACTGATGTAACATTTTTAAATGCGTGCATTATTTAAAGTTCAAGGTTGATACTAAACAAAGTAATACTTTTCAAAATTGTCTAATATCTTCTACTAGCGGATATACCCGACATTTGCGGGGACAGTTTTCGGAACATAGGAACTTCTACAGTATGGGTGGGTTTCCGAATTTGGTATGATCCCAATCCCGTCAGTATTCCGATCCCGGTGGTATCTCGATACTTTGGGATTACGATACTATTGGGATCCGATACCGCTGGGATATCGATAGATTTTGGATCCCAAAACCTGTGGTGTACTGATCTCTGTAGCTGTGAGTTTTCTGATAGGATGCCGATCCAAGTGGGATCCCGATCCCGTTAGGATCCTGATCCCATAAATATGCCTGTTCCCGGTAGGATACTTTTCGCTCATAGAAACCCATTTCCTGATAAGATTCATTAATGCCCATAGAACCTACAGCGTCGTCTAAGCCTAATGATATTTATACTTAGCTTATATAAGGAAACATGAAATGGGCCCCTGGCCCCAGATTCTTGGATATTATGAGTTGAGCATCCTTCAGTATTTGAATATGGATAAAAAAGTGTATGTGTTCTTAGTTTGGTCAAGATTCATCCCTTGATATAGGAGTAGCTTTATTCATTTTATTTTTAACGCTCATATAGACAAAAAAAAAACAACGATTTCGAGTCCCCTGGCCCCAAACAGAATATTATTAAAAAAATTCATAACCCCTAAGAGTCCTTCCTGACACGTTTGGTCAAGATCCCTTAATCCGTTTAAAACCAGTTGTGGAACAACCAAATCAACAAATAAATGTTCAATTTTATATAAATATTTGATATGACATGATATGATTAAACAATTAATGTTGTATTTTTATTTTTAAAAGTTTTATTTTAAAACAATATATTGAAACCCTAAAATACTCAGTATTTAATATTTTCGCCGATTCATCACTAGCACCACCCATTACTATTTGAGCACGAATGTCATTTTTCATATGATCGGTTTTACCTGACACCTTTGTATGCTGTATAGTGGTCCTTTCTTTTTTAAGTGACCTAACACGACACATGTGAGGCATTTTTATTGTCTAACTTGCAAAATACACGCGCTTCTCAGCGGAGAGTCTTTTTAAAAGAAAAATAGGTAAGAAATTATGAAGTATCCGCATATTCCTGAGACCATACAATGCAATACCTTGCGAAAATCAATCCTGTAGGCTGTAGGATCTTTCCTTGAGACCCCGATCTGGGTAAGACCCCAATTCTAATGAGTCCTCAATCCCATTCTGAACCCGATCGCAGTGCAATCACATTTCCCGGTGTGATCCCGTTCCCAGTGGGATCCTATTTTCTTGTGGCGACGGATCCAGGGGGAATCTTCATCCCAATGGGCTACCGATCCCGTTATGATACCGTTCTCAGTGGGATCCCGTTATGATACCGTTCTCAGTGGGATCCCGTTATGATACCGTTCTCAGTGGGATCCCGTTATGATACCGTTCTCAGTGGGATCCCGTTATGATACCGTTCTCAGTGGGATCCCGTTATGATACCGTTCTCAGTGGGATCCCGTTATGATACCGTTCTCAGTGGGATCCCGTTATGATACCGTTCTCAGTGGGATCCCGTTCCACATAAGAACTCTCTTTTCCGATTTTATCACTTTTCCCGATAGGATCCTGATCCCGGTTTGATCCCGTTACCCGATTGGATCACGATGGTATCGTGTTACCCGATGGGATCGCGTAACCTATGGGTCCCGTTAGGAACCTGTTCCATAATGGCATCATGCCCAGTTCCATTTTGTTCTAGTAAGCGTTTAGATATAATTATATATCCCCGTAGAACAATGTAGATCATTCTAGAAAATTCTAGATTAAATGTAATATCCTCCATGAAACATGTAAAAAATTACTTTTCTAAGTAATTATTTCTCGAATGCGAAATATAAAATAAACTAAAATGTACTACTACATCTATAGTAAAGTAAATTGATATGGGGGCCCCGGTGGGGGGCAATTTAATAAAATACCATTTTAGTTATGTGTGAGATTAAGGGGGGGGGTGTATAAAAATGATTCAATTATAGAGAGGATGAACACAGAAAAAGGTCCCACGGAGTGCGCTCTTTTGAAGCGATAACGCCAAAATTATAGAACAGTTTGCCTCAATCTTTGAGGGGAATTGTAAATGATAACAAATCATTTAAGAAAGAAATAAAAACTATTTTGTTTCAATAGATTTCTTAAAGCAAGAGTGCAGTGAGCATGCTAAAATGGCATGGATTGAGTTAAATTACTCAATTTAAAATGTGCCCTATTAAGATTGGATCAAAAATGCCATAGTTATAGTTTTTTAAACTATTGAACTTTCTAGAAAATTCTAGATCGGCCCTGAATGGATATTATTAGTTTTAAATCCACCGATATTTTCATACGGACTAAAAAGGGTATTGCTTCAAAGCTAGGCCTAGATCCACCTATTCACATAGAGCCTAAAGTGTTGTCTAACCCTATTGATAAAGCTTACATTAGGAAACATTAGATTGGTCCTCACGCCCCAGAGGGATGGATATTATGAGTTCAGTAACCTTCGGTATTTCAATATGGATTATCAAGAGTGTGTGTAATTGGTTTGGTCAAGAAACATCTCTTCATGTAGGAATGTTAAGGCTATTGATATTTATTTAGCTTATATAAGAAAAATGAAATGGGTCCCCCGGCCCCAGAGGTATGGATATCATGAGTTCAGTTCCTTTCGTTATTTGAAAATGGATAATCAGGAGTATGTGTACTCAGTTTGGTTTAAAATCAACCAATTCATGTAGGAGTATTAAGCCTATAGCTATTTATAAAGCTTTAATTAGAAAAAAATAGTGCCCCCGGTCCCAGAGGTATGGTTATTATTAGTTCAGAACCCATTAGTCTTTGAATATGAATAATCAAGTGTATATTACTAAGTTTGGTTGAGATTCATCTATTTCTGAAGAAGTATTGAACCTTTTGATGCTAATATATGTTTTATAAAAAAAATGAAATGGGGCCCCCCGCCCCAGAGGTATTGATATTATTAGTACAGTACACTTCGGTATTTGAATAACGATAATCAATATATGTGTACTACATTTGGGAAAGATCCATTGATTAATGTATGAATACTAAGCCTATTGATATTTAATATTGCTTATTTAAGGAAAAATGAGTTTGAAAGGTTGCTGCCATGATTCTGACACAATGATGGCCCAACGCGAATTTAGTACTCAACTGTACAAGAGTTCTTAATATTCCAAAGTCCGTGATCTGTGTGGTGAATCACACACTCTTGTTTTCCGACACAGCTTTGTGTGTTTCAATTTTTACAATTTCCCTAGCAGAGGAAATAGGTAATGGTATTGTCTGGAACTAACACATATTCTGGTGAAGGTCTGAGATTACTCTCTTATGACCCAGGCTAAAAAATTGGCTATCAACTCCATCTGTTGAGCTGAGCCATACAATATTTTCCTCACAAAGGGTCCTCCAACCGCCCTGGCTTCGCCTGGGAGATCTAGTGAGGGACATTTGGTCAACAGATGCTCCAGAGTCTCCGGGTCCAGGCTGCAATGCCGGCAGGTAGGATCCCTGTTGTCATGCAGCCGCCAGAACTATGTGCCGATGTGGCAGTGCTCGGTGCGCATCTTTGTCACTAAGCTCTGTACCACTTAGTCCTGAAATGGACCGCCAAACAGTTTTTAATTCCCACATAACTTATTGGTACTTCTGGCTGAGGCTGGGCAGCCCCGGTTTTACCGCGATTGTCTGCTCTCTCATTGCCACTGACGTTGACAAGCCCGGGTATCCACTGTATTGTCACCTTGACCCTAATTTACCAATGTTGCACACGTCATCAATGATTACGTCGACCAAGTTTGTGGTTGCCTGTCCCTTTCCCAAGATCTCGAGAGAAGATATTGAGTCCAAGTAGATGACTACATCGAGCCCCGCATGCTCCGTCCCTTTCAAAGTTTCATGTATTCTCTCTAGGGCCATGTGAATAGCCATAATCACCTCATCAAAATTTGATGTTGCAATCCCACAGGGTCCCGAGAGCTCTTCTGTTGGTGGTCCTCCTGCTAGGTACAATTAGAGCGCACCGTAACCAGCAGATCTCTCTCTCAGACAGGCAGAGCCGTCCGTGAACACTTTTACAGGTATGTGTGCGAACACATCCATGATTTCAAGGTCTGCCATTTTCTGAACATGTTCAGGGCTGCGTTTCGTCACTGCTGCATTGGTCAAGGCCAAATGTATGGAAGGACGAGAGGATTCCGCGTTTGGCGAATCAACTGGTATTAGTGTCAGTCTTTCTCTATTTTGGGACAGATAGACTGTCCTTTTCAGCTCCACGACCTGGTGCATGAATGTGGACCTCTTAAGTCGTCTGCTCGCCACCCAGTTATTCTGCATTTGGAAGGCTGGTTCTTGTTTGTCCAGCCGTCGGTACCACTCTACGGTACTTAATATTGCATTTTTCCTACTAATTTGAAGCGGTTTTACATTGGCCAAGACCTCTAAAGCAGTGTGATCCTGAATGCGCCACAGATAAACCTCAGAGCCTGATTCAGGATTCGGCCCAACTTTTTCAATGCGGTTTTACTGGCAAAGGAATTGACTTGCATGCTGTAATCCATCACCGCCCTTACACTGCCTAGAAATAGAGCTGTAAGCGTTCTTGTCCCAACTTGTGTAAGCCAACTTCTTCACCAGATTCAGCTTGGCGGTTGCCTAGGAGAAGAGATCTTGTACGAAATTCGTCACCCTAGAATAACAAGGTTCTAAGTCGATTTTTTTTTAAAAATGTGTTATTGCCCGTGTGCAACAGTTATTCAACCCAACTATCATGGTACAAAATATGGAAGCTTTATAATGAGCCGATTTTGCAGGAAATAAAAAATAACAAGGTTCCCACTCGAGGTTGGCCTTTCACTTGAAAATAACAAAGTTCTAACGTATATTTTTATTTTTAACGAGATACTATTTATGGTGAACCAATAAAAATTCAGCTTGTGAATTAAGTTCGTTATCTTCAGCCAATCATAAGGCTTGTTATGTACCGTTACCTCATTAGTCACGGATTGTTTACATTCAAAATGGCGGCCGCCGCAATAGAAAATAGTTTTTTTGAGGAGAGAGACTGCAATCCGTTTAGCACAATATAAAATGAGTAAAACAAAGTAGGGTTAAACCTGAAAAAAGTAACACAACGAGACAACAACAACAACAACAACAAAACAGCTTTGTTTTGTTGCGTTCCTTTTTTTCAGGTTTAACCCAACTTTGTTTGACTCATTTTATATTATCATCAGCAAAAAGCTTTTTAAGCTCGTAGTCAAGCGAATATGATACTGATAGCAATGCTAATATTATCCATTCCCATGTGAAGTGTTTTCACAACTAAATCTAATAGGAGTCCTTAAATCTGTAAACAGGAGAAACCTTTAAAATCATGAAGCATTGAAATGACTTCAAAGATTTTAAAACATGTACTAATGTACTGATTCTTAAGTTTCAATACCAGAGTGTAAAAATATTCCAAAGTATGTGTACCGAGTAATCAAATTTACAAATGAGCCATTGGTTGGTTGTAGATTTAGCCATATGGACATAGCATTTGAAAACATCAATACAAGAAAAGCTAAAAGCACGAGAAGTTGTGTCCCAATGAAATCAACGCAAGTACTGTTGCCTCAACCAAAGATGGCAATGTCATCTAATCAACTGTCTGAAACTAAGAAAACAGATTTTAGAGACGTGATCACGTTCATGCGTGAGTTAGACAGACAATACAATGGCAACATCATTATGTAACTTGTTGTTGTACGCTAACTTGTTATGAATGAAAATAATGCAGAAACTTCAAGTGTAAACCACGTTATTGTCTAATGAATGTCTAATGAATGTTTAGGTTTGTGTTTGTAGTAATAAATTAATACCAAGGAAATATATGCAAGGAAATAATTCCTGTCTTTGCTTTAAAAATAATTGTTAAATGATCTGGTCTTGTTAGTATTTAATTTGTGATCTAGATAATGAATGTGTATTTATTCTTGAAAGGGACCGCTTAAATCATGGAGTCAAATAGAACCTTGTTATTCTAAAGTGAAGTAGCTTTTTCAGAATTACAAGACTCTATAGAAAATTTCTAAAATTCATATAAAATCAATATTAATACCTAGAACCTTCATTTTAATAATCAAACCTTGTATTGATAATATCAACATAATGCAACAACAACTTCGATAAAAGCGTTTTTAGTTTATCCATACCAAACATCAAATTTTCAAAAGCGAATCTATAGATTTGACCAAAAGGTCACATAGAACATTGTTATTCTAGGGCGACGAATTGGTTATTTGTATACCTTTTGATCTAATTTGACTCCGTGGTAGACCGATTGCTTGTCCTATTTGAGCACTACCTCGCCCACCTTGAGCTCGATCTCCTTTTTGAGAATGGTCGCCCGTTAGTAAATATTGAATAGACTGTCTTTTCAGTATTTTATTTTCTGATGCCACCGCCGCATGTACCTGTTGATAGCAGAGAGGTCTTGCTTTCATAGCGTTTTCAGGCGGTGGACATCCTTACCGGTACTCCAGATGACCAAATCGTCGTCATACATATCAGTACTAGTTGCTAAGATTTGTGGAAAGTCATTGATTTAAGCAAGTAAAAGAGTGCAACTGAGGGCTGACCCTTGTGAGAGTACTTCCTCAAAGGGCCTTTTCAAGGAGGTTTCACTGCCTATACATGTTTGCAGCTACTCCCAACTTTTGCAACTTCATCAATAGACCGGACCTCCAAACTTGATCATAGGCTTGTCGGAGGTAAAAAAAATACAGTCACTGTATGCGACTTTTTCTGGTGTCACTCTGTTATAGACTGGAGAAGACGGAGCACTTGATCTACTGGCTGCATTCCCTTGCGGAAGCTCACCTGTATGGGGCTGAAAGTCTCGGTACTCTCCAGGTAACAGTAGAGCCTCTGGTTAATCATTCTCCCAGCTACTTTCCCCAAACGTGATGTTGGGGAAATTGGACGGTAGCCGGTCGGTTGATCGAGTTTCTGACCTTCTTTGGAAAAAGGGTCGATGGTAGCGCTAAGCCAAGCTCTGGGTAGGATCTCTGTTACCCACGATGTGTTTATGATTGACAATAGCTCTGTCTTAACTATCGGGCCAAGGTTTTTGATCATTTCGTTATAGATCTTGTCCGGACCTGGTGCCTTGGCGCGTCGTACTTGTTGATGGCGGTTTGCAACTCGGTCATAGTGAAAGGTGCTGGGCCACTTATCCATTTCGCCGAAGACGGTTCAGGTTTTGGCTCTCTCTAGACTCTTTCTGCTTACGATTCATTTTTGCAAAATGCTTACTCAAAGCATCGGCACTTTTAGCATCTGTGGTAGCCGTGACTGTCGTCGTTTGCAACGGTCGCAGGTTTCGGACCTTTCCCGTGCAGGATCGTGAGTCTATCAATTACCAGACCTTTTTTATTCCAAAAAGGGCGGAACTTGCGGTTCCCGTAGTTTCTACAAACTGTTTGTTTGACTACAGTGAGGAGACTACTCACATTGTCGTCGTATGCAGCGTCGGTGCTTTTGGAGGAGTTAGGAATCACTATTGATTAAGCAATCTTACTCACTGTTATCTCCTGGGATAGAGTCCACTTGGCTTTGCAAGCACAAGACACATTGTAATGAGGGTAGGTCGATGGTCACTGCCAATCTCATCCAAGTCTTTGCACTGGGTCTTTGCCTCGATCTCGGCCGAGACCAGTGTTATATCGGGGCATGACATGGCACTATTGCCAGTATGAAGCAGTGTTGGTTCACTGTTGCCGTTCTGCAGCCTGATGAGGTTGGTCGTGAGCTCAAGCTCCTTTAAGTAGCGCCCTGAGGCGTTTGTATCGGGATAGCCCGTATCCCTCATATGGGCATTGAAATCCCCTGCTATAATCCTATGACTGAAAAGGGTTGTCCCCTGCTAGGGCAGGCCCAAAGTGTTTCTCGGAGTATTGTAAATGTTACTAATGGTAAAGAACTTACCACCTACGACTACTCTCAGGGTCAGAGTATCCGTCCCACCAATGTTTTTGCTCTCTACCAGTTCCGCTGGGAGGTGGTTTTTCACGAGAGTTAACAAACCACGGCACTTTATGCAAGACCAGCGGTAAACTGACAATCCCGTGACATGCAATGGGACTAAAACATGAATGGCTTCTCTATTCACCATGCCAAGGTTGTTTGTATTGTTTTGCGTGTCGTCTACTGACCAAAAAAAATATTTCCCTTTGGTATATCAAGATTTAAGTACTGGAAACATGATAATCTAATTGTAGAACATGTGCATCGCAGGGACAAGTCTGCATATTTTTTTCGATTGAAAGAAGCTAAGTGTTTAGGTCCATTAGTAATTAAAGACCATAGGTCAAAATAGAAGTACTGAAATAAAGTTCTGACTCATAGGGTTCATGTCGTTCGCTTTCTTGCCTCCAGAGTTTTGGGTATAGCTATTGGGTCAGTAAACAATGGACATTTTTAGAGCTGCCGAGTAAATTTAACTATTTTTGGATGAGTATTTCATACTATATGGAAATGCTGGAAAGGGTAACACATCACATCTGTCGGCAAATGTTTGAGAAAAATTATTTATCTAATAGGGCAACATTTTTTTGGTGTTATTCTGGAAGAAATTAAAGAGTAAAAATAGTATTCAATAAGTTATGATTCCACTTCAGACATTTAACACATTGATAAACTGACATTTACGGTCCAGTACATTCAAGGATGTAAGTCTGTGGAACGTTTTATCAAATTTATTTCCATAATTTCCCATGGAACAAAGGATCTGACAGACATTGTTGTGTATCAAAGAATCTAACAGACATTGTTGTGTATCAAAGGATCTAACAGACACTGTTGGGTATCAAAGGATCTAACAGCCAATGGTGTGTATCAAAGGATCTAACAGACAATGTTGTGTATCAAAGGATCTAACAGACACTGTTGTGTATCAATGGATCTAACAGACACTGTTGTGTATCAAAGGATCTAACAGACGCTGTTGTGTATCAAAGGATCTAGCAGACAATGTTTTGGATTTTCTGAATGAGAAATTTTCCGTGGTCAATCGTATGACAAAGCTTAAAATTTGTATGTCTGGACGCTACACCGGATTGCAAGCATGAGTTTGTCGTGATTGTCCCTTGTGCTGGACACAGCCTGAACTTATTGGGCTTAAAAGCATCCGAGTGTTGTCTGCAAGTTTGAAAATTCTTTGACTTTGCTCAGCGCCTCTATACCCTTTTCTCAGCTTTCACACATCGATGGAATGTTCTGGTATCTTCCTTAGGAAAATCTCTCGTTGTCGTAAAGCACCTGTCGGACACAAGATGGTCGGCACATTTTGATCCCGTTAACGTTTCGAAAAAATACAAGATGCTCTGGACTCTGTATCAGGTGACACTGATCAGGAAAAGAAAAAACGAGGTGTGAGGCAGAAAGACTAAGTTATAAAATGGAGAACCTGATAATTTATCATCATCTGGGATGAATTATAATGTATTTCTGATAATCTTTTAAAAACCATTACTGCACTGGAATGAATTTACTTGGTATAAATAAGTTGAACTAACCTATTTTTAACGTTATTGAATTTTATTCTTATTTTACAATGTTATTCCTCTTGGTGAGTTGGGTTGGGAGGAACAACTGTTTGCACCCCCACGGTTTGAGCATGGGGCGAGTGCCCTAACTTCGCACCCCTTCTAACGATCCTGGTTTCTTGTGTTGCTGAAGGCCCTAGTGCATTTCTGTGCCCAGGGCCCCGTATGTGCTGAAGACCGCCCTAACAGCAGTATTTGCAGACTAGTCTTTACTCTTGAAAAAATGGCAACCAACGTAATGGCCTTATAATTGTCTCTGCACTAGAGTGCTGTCTGATGATGGAACATGTCATTGAAAAGGTCAATTTTACATTAGACCAACATGGAGTTTTAGTAGAAAGAACATTAAGCTTTTTATAAAATTATGGCAGGAGAAACATTAATACATGCTTCACTCTTTCTGCTGGAAGCAAAAACTGGGAGATACTTCAGTGCATTGATCGCTTTTATTCTGAACTCCAGAAAAGATCATCAGCTTTAAATAAGAAGACGTTATATTTGAGGTAGTTTAAACCAATGTTCTACCCTTAGCATGTGAAGAAGAGTTATTGATGTCCGTTCCAAAATAAGTCTCTTTCTATAATGAGGCTTTTTATCTAGATCTCTAATCAATTGAAAATGACAGATTTATATTTTGATCTAGTAATTGACATGTTTGCAGCTTTGAAGACCAGGAAAGTAACATTTTAAATAAAGTAAATGTAATGTAAAAAATAACAACTTAAAATTGTTAAAGTTCTTAAACACATTTACCTGCTGACATTCAATTAATTTGTTTTGATTCTTGTCATTGTTATACTGTGGACTTATTTTTAAAAAAGTAGAAATCTATCGTGGAAATCGGTGAAGCGGCCCGTAAGAAATTAGGGGGGTTTAACACAACGAATTTACCGCACTGGTTGACACCAACCCTAGCTACGCCACTGGGGTGACAAATACAATTCGTTAATTTGTCTTGTTAATGAGTAGGTTAGTAACACATAATCAGTCTGGTTAATGTTAAAAAGATTATTAAAAATCATTATTGTTAAAGGTGAAATCTGTAGAATAAATATTGTCTTTCTATTGTAGTACAACGAGTAACACAAAGTGAAGAAACTCCCCCCCCCAAAAAAAAAAAAACAACAACATAAAAACACTTACAAATAGATAAATACAAAATATAACCGTTTACAATATTATTTCTATCCCACAAACAATAATATTATTTCTATCCCACAATCAATAATATTATATCTATCCCACAAACAATAATATTATTTCTACCCGCAAACAATAATATTATTTCTATCCCACAAACAATAATATTATTTCTACCCACAAACAATATTATTTTTATTCAAGCCAAAAATTTGTATTTTTAACCGAACAAAATAATATTATTTCTATCCCACAAACAATAATATTATTTCTATCCCAACAAGCAAAATTATTTCTAACCATGCACCAACGTTGCTTCTATCCTACCAACAATTGTATTTTTAATCCGAAAAAATATATCTATCCGCCCAGCAATATTATTTCTATCCCACCAACAATAATATTTCTTTCCCATCAATAATAACATTTCTATCCCACTAAAAATACTATTTCTATTCCCCCAACAATAATATTTTCTATCCCACCATCAATAATATTTATATCCCTCCAACAATAATATTTATATGCCACCAACAAAAAATATCTCTATCCCACCAGCAAAATTATTTCTATCCCACCCACAATAATATTTCTATCACACCAACAATAATATTTCTATCCCATCAACAAAAATATTTATATCCCATCAAGAATAACATTTCCCACCAACAAATAATTGTATATCCTACCAACAATAAAATTTATATCCCACCAACAATAATTTTGTATCCTACCAACAATAACATTTCTTTCCCACCAACAATAATTTTATATCCTACCAACAATAATATTTCTATCGCATCAACAATAATATTTCTATTCCACCATAAATCAGAGCTACGGCAATGGGGCGGACCTAGGCAGACAACTTGACGGATTTACGTAACGTCTGTTACTGTATCGGAGATGATATTGCCTGTAAGAATAGGTCGTGTCAACTCACATAACTAACATGTCAACATGATGGACGAGTAAGTACGAGGATGTTATGTCACGATTTGGTCAAGTCTTGAGTAAGTTAGGCTTTTGCTGGTGTCAGATCTGAGGTCTGAACTGGTGTAAAGACTGGGTTCATGGGTGGGGTCAGACCTGTGTTCCGACAGCTGTAAATACGTGGATCAAGGCTGGGGTCAGATTTTCAGTCTGAACTGATGTGATCACTGCATTCAGTCAGAGCCATTCCTAGGAGTTTGGGGGCCCTTAGCATAGAGCGTAGTTTGGGGGCTCCGAAAAAGGGGGGGGGGTCCGTGGGTGGAGCTCCCTCGAGCTTAGGAGAAAACATGACCCACCACTGCGCACCTCCATTCTGCCTTCATCAATGTTTCCTTTTCCCATTCCCACGGAAAAGCCCCCGATTTCCATTCTGCCATCCCAAAGCCCCCCCCCCAACCCTTGCTGCTTCCCTTCCCCTGCCTCCGAATTCAACTCAGAATGATAAATCTCTGGATGAGGAAGATAACGTGAGTGACACAGACGGCTGCAGTGCCAGTCAGCAAAAAAACCCGGGGGATCGAGGGCGCCTCACGGGGGACCCCTCACGTTCGGGGCCCTACGAGGATGCGTAGTCAGTGTATGCCTAAGAAGGGGCCTGATTCAGGCCTTGGGGTCAGATCTGCTGACCGAACTGGTGTGAAAACTGGGTTCGGGGCTTGTTTCAGAGTTGTGGTCAGACAAAATTGAATGAGCGAGGATTGAGCAAATAATAAATTAAACCTGGACAACCTGGATAAAATGTTGCAAATGTCGATTTATTTTTTAATTTTAGTTAACACCTTACAATATTAAAACTCATATTTTTTTATAAGTCTTTTAAATTGAAGAGAGACGAATGACCACATCACATTTAAAAATAAATCAACTGAAAAAACACAAACACAAAAAACACACACACAATTTGAGAAGATATGCTCCTGAACACAGAATAGGTCAAAGGAAGATAAGATGACGTTGAGAAGCTAGATTGCCAGCTAATGTGGCTATATTACGAGCTTGTCTTACAATTTCCTTTTTTAAAAATTAAAACATATTGTAAGACTGTATAAAACAGCAACGTTTAATTTACTCAAAAAATAACACACATTATGCCCCATGTTTATGAGTTGTATATACCGTGATTTTGCTCGTTGTCGAAGTCGACTAGGACCATCGAGTCATCCAAAGGTTAGGGGGAAGTTGGGTTACGGTTAGCTCATAGGTGGCTTACTAGACCGATCTGTGCTCGGAATAGTCTTTGGCACCGCGGGAAGGGGATAATTGCTTCAGACGGTGACCTAATGTTGCTCTTTCGTGCAAGCCTGCGTGTCTCAGCTGTGGTTATCCCATTAGCTTCATGGTATTTAGCCCCCTTCTTGACAAAAGCTCTCCACCTGGCTCTGTCGTGGGCTGTCTGCACCAATTAAGTAGAGTTTATGCTGAAGGCCTTACGTGCCACTTTCAGTGAGTCTTTGTAACGCTTTTTTTTTACCTCCTTGGGAGCGCTTGTCTATTGTGAGTTCTCCGAAAAATATCTGTTTAGGGAACTGGTGGTCTTCCATACGGGCTATGCGTCCCATCCATCGGAGCTGAGACTGCATCAGAGTGGTAAGATACTAGGTAGGTTCGCTCTAGCGTGGACCTCGGTGTCGGGGATTTTGTCTTTCAACCTGATGACGAGGAGTTTCCTGAGGCAGGTAATGTGAAAATGATTCAGCTTCTTGGCGTGACGCTGATAGACTGTCCACGTTTCACATCCGTATAGCAGTGTCGGGAGGGGCTACTGCGCTATAGACATTCATCTTCGTTTCTCACCTGCTTCCTCCCTTGTCCAAAACAGTGCTGCTGAGCCTGCCAAATATGGCACTAGCTTTTGCAAGTCTTCTATTCATTTCATCATCCATAAGGACAGATCTAGAAAGGGTGCTGCCAAATTATGTAAATTCATCCACCGGGTTGAGACGCTGTCCGTTGATGATAATGTTGGGTTCATCATGATTTTTAATTTGTATGTACATATTTAGGATTTTTAATTTGTATGTACATATTTATCAATAACTCGACAGAATCACAATATTTATTTCATAATATTTATTATATGATTTAGAGTATACAATCAAACATGATTGACTAAGCAATAACTCAACAGAATTATGATTTTTATTAAACAAGTGTAAGATTTAACAGAATCACAATATTTTTCATTAGAATGTATCATTCATATGCACATGTTTATCACAGTTATCATCCAGTCAAAGTCCTCATTCCCCTGGTGCTGTATGTGTGTGTGTGTGTGTTTGTCTTAGAGACGCCAAAACTACCTAAATATTTAGAGGGGATGTTGTAACATTGTCGCCCGTGACCTTCCGCTTTATATAGAAATGGGAGAGGGACTTTCTATGTTGAGTGTATGTATAAAGTGCTGATCCCTGTGTTCCATATTTGTCCCACCCCTTGGTTGTTTTGCTGTAATCAGAAAAAAATATTGTGATTACAACAGTACACAAATAATTACACTCGTACAACAGTAAAAAATCAAAGGGAGGTAACTTTTATAAGCCAATTACAAAATAGTAATTATCGGGTTATTCCCCCTTGGAGGTTTGCACCTCCGTTTGCACGTCCAAAATGATAAGCGTTTCCGACACTCTATATTACTACCCTGTCAAAGCCCTTATTCAAGTCGATAAATGTAGAATGGCATTTTTCTTGAAGTTGTCTAGCAGAAAAACCCAATATCGATGGTTCCGCGTTTTTTTGTGGAAACCGCATTGACTTTCGGGAATGAGACCTAGCTCCAGATGTGCATTCAGGTGGTTCAGAAGGGCTCGGCCAAGATCTTCCTGCAATGGACAATAGTGAAATTCCGCGGTGATTATCGCAGGCATGGCGGTTTCCTTTGTGTTTGTACATGTGGATAATTGAGGCATCCTTTAGGTCTTGTGGCACTGTTTTCGTCTGCTAGATGATCTGGAATAGACGCGATAGCTTATCCGTCAACGCAGGTCCACCCTCTTTGTAGATTTCGGCAGGAGTCATGTCGGGGCCAGCAGGTACTTTGCCATTGGACATTTGGTGGATTGCTGTCTTTATCTCATTGAAAGTTGAGACGGTTTCTAGTGACTTGTTCCTTGGGACCTGCGAGAGTCTTTCAATAGTCACATCATTAATGTTGGAAGGCGTATTTAGCAAACTTTCAAAGTGTTCCGCCATAAGGCATACATAACTCACACTATCTTACGTGTTACTACTTCGTACAACTCTAGGCATGTAATGATAGGATTCGTTTCGAAATTCATTTGAATAATGTTTTAAAATAAACAGAAAATAATTGACCCTTTTCCCAAATGATACATTACCTATTAAGTGTATTTAAGAATGAAATGGTGCACACTTATTTCTTTATTGCAGTTATAAGAAAATGATGATAATATCACATCTGAAGATTGTAACAGATGTTATTGCAACAATGGTAACGTTGTTTGTTATGGCTGCACATCTTAAGAACTCCTAGGTAAATGTAATCTCTAACGCATTCTTTTTTTTTTTTTTACTGTAAGACATTGTAATGACATATTGCACTTTATTTTTTGCACTAGAATAAGTACCCGATGTTATCGGGACAATAACGGTAGTTCAGTTGCGATAGTTTCTATCTGCTATCGCAAAGGGTAAAGAATTTTTAAAGCTTTGGGGGGAGTGATGATGGTGCCCAGTGCCATTCATAAACTAAATTCATGCATGCTGTGGTGCGCGAAAGATAGTAAGTTGACACAAGATTTCATTCAACCCCGTAACTCACAGTGATCGACGTCTAAAAATGTGAAGCAGAAATTGAAGAATCTGAAATCTTGAGCAAAGGCGGCCGTAAAGATTTTTTAAAAAAAAGGAATTCCAAAAGCTGTAATGCATTTTGGTGCATATTGGAATTATGTGTTTCTTTCAGACAATTTATCAAAGGCCATTTCAGACTTTCATATTTTTCTTACTGTTAGATCTCTCCTGAAAAAATGGTACAAAAACATCAAGATGCTTCATCTATATTTGTGTTCTAAAACAATAGCTTATGATAGTTTAGACAGGAAATACCAGTATGAAGCTCTACAGGATCGTGTTAGTCCCCAACAAACTAATCGGCTCATATATATGAAACATGACTAACTTCAAAAGTAGAATCAAATTACGGGGAGAGAATTCGTGGGAGTTCCCAAGTAACCAAGGCCCCTGACAAGAAGATACATAAATCCGTTTTAAAATCATGTTAGAAAAAGGTATTAGAAACGTATCTGTGAGCAACAGTGGAAATAGTTATAAATTTTTCCAGACCACTTTTTTTGTGTGGAAGGTCAACATAAACAATCTTGACCCGCCAAAAGCGGAGCTAACCCGAAATTCGGCACCAGTGTTCGTTTCAGACAATTTGATCAAGTTCATGGGATGGGATCAGAGCATCTACAAATACCACTTTTACATACCGAGATAAGGCAATAATGATTTTTATAACATTAATGAAACAAAACTTAAATATAAGATTACAAAGTAATGAAAAAAAACACTAAAATATGAGATCACATAGTAATGAAACAAAACTAAAATATAAGACACAATAGTAATGAAACAAAACTTAAATTTAAGATCACATAGTATTGAAACAAAACTAAAATATGAGATCACAGAGTAATGGACCAAATCTAAATTTTGAGATCACATATCATTAAAACATTATTAAAATCATATCTTAACATAAATAAAATTAAAATTTGAGATCACATAGTAATGAAACAATTTTTATACATAAGATCACATAGTAGTGAAACAAATTTTATATATGAGATTACATAATAATGAAAAAAATGTATATATGAGATCACATTGTAATGAAACAAATTTTATATATGAGATCACATAGTAATAAAACGAGAATAAAATATGAGATCAAAAAGTATTAGATAATGACAAAAATATGAGTTCACACAGTAATGAAACAAATTTAAAAGTTGAGATCATATAGTATTGAAACAAAAATATGATATGAGATAACATAGTAATGAAACAAAACTAAAATATGAGATCACATTGTTTAAAACATAAATAAAATATGAGATCACATAGTACTGAAAAAAATTTAAAAGGGGAAATCACATAACAATGAAACACACATAAAAGGTGAGATCACATAGTAATGAAAGAAATTTATAATACGAGATCAAAGAGTAATGAAAAAAAAAATATATTAGATCACAATTAAGGGCAGTGATTCTCAAACTGTATAATGCTGAAACGTTTAATACCGTTTCTAATCAAGTGTTGCCCACAACCATACCATTACTTTTTTTGCTTCTTCTTAAATGTGTGTATGTGTTTTTTCGTTGGTTTTAGGCGTCGCGTGTCTAAGGGTTATTCGACCCCCAAAAGGGGTCGCAACCCACAGGCTGGAACCACTGGTCTAGAATATAATCAATATTAAAAATTTTACTGCATCGTTTGAATTGTTTCATATGAATAGATATGTTGAACCTACTCACTCCAAACTATTTTACTTCTTTAGACAACTCAAATCACTAAAATGACCACACTGTCCTAATAGTTAAATGGACTCATATGTCTACACACACTACCTTAACAACAAATACAACGTCAAACACAACCATTGATTATGTTTTTCAACAAACAACATTCTCATAGGACACAATATACATTCTAACCGTTCAATAGAGCAATTAATAGACATCTGACCCAAAACAAATTCACAAAATGCTCTAGTATCAACTATAGGTATAAGTGGATAAGAAACTCGTTGCTTAAGTTGAGATTTTTGCATCGGAAAATACTTGATTTGAAGTTTTCTGCTTTGATTAAGGGGACTATTTAGATTAATGATGGGCCTAGAGACTCTTTACCACCTGGGACTCGCCACTAATATCGGTAAGCAGTCTGCTCTCATTGTTCTTGTTGCTCCTCATTAAACTCACACGGCTAAGACCTGAACCTTTGCCAATCTCCATCAAACTCACACGGCGGAGACCTAAAACTTTGCTACTCTCAATCAAACTCACACGGCTGAGACCTGAAACTTTGCCACACTCCATCAAACTCACACGGCTGAGACCTAAAACTTTGCTACTCTCCATCAAACTCACACGGCTGAGACCTAAAACTTTGCTACTCTCCATCAAACTCACACGGCTGAGACCTAAAACTTTGCTACTCTCAATCAAACTCACACGGCTGATACCTGAACCTTTGCCAATCTCCATCAAACTCACACGGCGGAGACCTGAACCTTTGCTACTCTCCATCAAACTCACACTGCTAAGACCTTAACCTTTGCTACTCTCCATCAAACTCACACGGCTAAGACCTGAACCTTTGCTATTCTCCATCAAACTCACATGGCTAAGACCTGAACTTTGCTACTCTCAATCAAACTCACACGGCTAAGACCTGAAACTTTGCTACTCTCAATCAAACTCACACGGCTGAGACCTAAAACTTTGCTACTCTCCATCAAACTCACACGGCTGAGACCTAAAACTTTGCTACTCTCCATCAAACTCACACGGCTGAGACCTAAAACTTTGCCACTCTCCATCAAACTCACACGGCTGAGACCTGAAACTTTGGTTTGACATTTATTTACCAGGTTCTACTATGTCTTTTAACCATTGGTTCTCAACCCAGAGGCTCAATATTTCTCTGTGTGTTTGTAAAAAGTAACAATTCAGTGGTTTAATAGCGTTGCCACCCAAAGAGAAATGCAGAAAACCAATACTATTATATACATCCAGCTTACCGCCAAATATAAATTTTCTTTAAAAACAAATCAGTTAAGAGATTTAGGGGGATTAAAGAGTCCATGTAAATAAATATTCTATTAACAGATAAGTTATAATATACTTAACACATTTGAGAATATTAATTTTGTATATATTTAAGGACGGAAACCTATGTAATACAATTTCCAGATTAAACCGTTATTTTGCAAAATATTAAATCAGCTACAATAAAGTCAGCTGTGAATAATTCTGATATGCGGTCAAAGAATTAAGAAAGAAAATATCGTGACCAAACATAAGAGGAATGGTCCAAGACAATGAGCTAACAAAACAACTCAAATTGAATATTTCGAAGAGTATTTTTGTAGCTGTTGTTACGTGCTAAGTATTTGTATGTATTGGTGTAATGGAGATGACGTTTGCTTACCAATGAGTTGCTTTTCATGATTGGTCTCGTACCCCAGCCTAGGGCTGGGCTCACCGCGCTGTACATAAGACTATTAACAACAGAGACATAATCATGACATTAAAATAAAATATATACGTGAAATAAAGAACAGCGTGTAAACAAAACAACAAAAACAAATGTACATTGACCCACCCCATGGACACTTCCGTTACCTGCCACGTGCCACAGGGCATGGCTTAGGATCTATTCTGTTCTCCATGTACACAAGCCAGCTCGGCAAAATTATTGAAAGTCATTGTAATTCCCGCAATTTTCGTGCTTATGACTCAGAATTGTACAAGTGTTTCTGCCCTGATCCTTTGGAGTGTGCTGCTGCTGTTCATGCTGTCTAGGACTGCTTTCTTTTTGTAAAAGAATAAATGTCATTAGACAGACTAAAATTAAATGACGATAAGACTGAGGCAACTATTTCTGGTTCAGACGCCAATCTTCGGAAGGTTGTCATTGCATCAATAAAAGTTGGTGATTCTGAGATCCCGTTGTCCTCCATAATTTGAGACCTTGGCTTTTATATTGACAGTAAATTATAATGAATCTCCATATCAGTTCTGTGGTCAAAGCATGCTTCTGTCATCTGCGCGCCCTGGGTCAGCTGCGTCCTAAACTCAATAAGAGTACAGCCAATCACGTAGCAGTAACTCTAATCCAATCAAGATTAGATTAATGTAACAGTTATTTGTGGGTATTACCTCGCCAAATTCAGAGACTCCAGAAGGTATAACAGAAACCGCAGCACGCATTGTGTCACGTATAAAGAAATCTTATTAGATTACCCCAGTTTTTTAGAAATCTCCATTTGGTTCCTGTAAGTGAGCTCATCGACTACAACATTCTGTCCCTCGCCTAAAGCTGTATAGAAGGATCTGCACCGGAATAACTTAAATAACTGATTTATAAAAATGTATCCTTAAAGATCCTGCGGTCTTCAACACAGTCCCAAGTGAGAGTTCCCAGTGTGGATGGACACCGAAAAAATGTGATATGTAATTAGTAAGGGACATTAAAAATGATTAAGAATCATTTAAGAAACATTTAAAGACTTTTTTATTTAAATAGATTTAAGAACATCAGAGCGCTATGAGCATGCTAAAGTATCACGGATATGAGCGCTATATAAAGATTCAATTTAATTCAAAATATAAATGAATATGTCTGTGCATGAATATGTTAGTGTGTTGGTATATTATATGTAGTATTGGGTTGCATAAGTATGTGAGTGTGTTGGTGTATGATTATGTGAGTGTGGAAGTATTTGGTTACGTGATTGTTCGGGTGTATGATTATTTGTGTTTGTCGGTACATCATTATGTAAGTGTGTGGGTAGAAGATAATGTGAGTGTTATGAGCATGATTATGTGAATGTATGGTTTTATGATTTTGTAAATGTGGTGTGTCGGTGCATGGGTATGTAAATATGTGAGCATACAATTATGTGTATGCTGGGATTATTGATTATGTGATTAAATATTAATCTTATTTAACGCATATGTCTGCATTAAGCTGGACGCACACATCGCTGACTGAAGTGAGCTTATTTAATGTATGTCTTCTTAAACTAATCATATATCTCACATATCAAATAATAAACCCAACTCAAGAGCTTCAGTGCGACTGATCAAATGTATTTCTAATTTACCGTCTCAGTTATACTTGGAATAGATTTTTTAACATTGTGAGAGGAACATAAATCAGCTGTTAAATCATTCTAATAACTAAAATCCTAGCTTGAAATTTATAAATGTATACATCAAAGCTTGGCTCACTTCAAATGTTTCTTTTTAAAGAAAAGATGGCTTTGTGGATTTTTTTTTAAATATCCCATTGCCAGGAAGTAAGGGATTTAGAAAAGATCTGTAGTTGATAAAATTGTATACTGCTCAAAGCTTAAAAATTTATTTAAAACTATGTGGGTGTTAACGATCATCTGGTGATAACGCCATTTATTCACAAGTGCACTTGTTTTATTTATTGTGTATTATTATCATATTATGATAAAGTCATATATTTAAATGTGCACTTGTTTTATTTAGGGATTTGACCATCATCTAGTAAAAACACTATTATTTAAATATGTAAGTTTATTATATTTAGTGTTTACAATAAACAAATAATAACACCCTATATTTAATTGTGTACTTTTATTCAATTGGCTTCTTGCAATCAGGAGTGATAACACAATACATTTGCATGTGTACGTTTATCAACTCGGTGTCTATAATGATCTATAAATAACACTATATATTTACATAATTATGTTTATTCTATTGGGTTTTAGCATCATCTAGTAATAACGATATTTATTGACATTTGGCCTTATGTCGTATATGATGTTAACCATCATTGATTGTAACCAAACATGTTAACATAAGTACGTTTATTCTATTGGGTGTTTAACGATATATGTCAACTCCTAAGTCTATTTGGATTGATTAATTCCTTAAGTTCTTTCACACGTTGAAAACGTCGTACTATCACTGAATAAACTCAAGTCCTTTTCATATTAATTATAACTTTAGTATCTAAGTATATCCCATACACATAAACACATGAATGTAGCGCAACTCGCTATCACACATAAATAATATACATCTTACCTGTACAATGTTCCACTCAAGACTGCCGCATGACTAAAATACACGTCACAATACTGTTTAGACAATACGTCACGAATCAGCATAAAAATACGTCATAGCAACAAGCATGGGAAGAGCGTTCAATAACTAATGAACATAATATTCAGTCGTAACACTGAATAATGAACTCCCATACAGCTGGTACCAAACTATTATTAACGTATCTTTTGTGGATTTTATTTGTTCATAAATTAACGCATGTAAAATGATTAACGTTTATATTGCTAGCCCCAAAATATATTGATTTTTATGTTTTGTATAAAATAGCTAACATTCTAACAATTTTCAAAAATTGCATACAATTGAGTCTGATACATTAACAAATTTAGAAAAAATTGGTTGAAGAGGGGTGAATCACAAACACTTCCTGAATTTATATTTTCCATATTAATAAATCATTTCTTTTTCTATACTTTGAGGGCCAAAGATCAACATTTAATCTTTATGTCTCCTATGTTTCAGAGGGGTTTGCGATGTTACTGTTTTTGAAAGGGGATACATCACTTGTTGCAGGGGGTACTCAGCAGTGGTTTTATGAACTGGGGGGTTGGAAGCCAGGAGGCATCAGACGCAAATGTCTAGACGACTCAACTGTTGCTTTTGGAAGCTTGTTACAGCCGCTTATTGTCTTTGGCAGCAATGAGGAGCTACTGTACCGAGCTCTTGTTTTTCTTGGCCAGACCTGCCTGACGAAGCCTTGTCGTTGTCTAGTGCCGGGATTTGGACGGATTCCTGTTTAATGCTGAAGCATTGAAACATCCCATTTGTTTTATCTTGTACAACACAGAGAACCTGGATAGTCGTCGTCGCTCTTCTTATGGTGACCAGCCGAGTGTTTTCAGCATGTTGCCAACACTTTGGGTGTTTCTGTAGCGGTTCATGACATAGCGGGAATACTGGTCGCTTGACTGCCTCCAACCAGTCGCTGCTCTTTTGGATAAATGGGTCCCAGACTGAAGATGCCTACTCTAAAAGAGGCTGCACAAAGGCTTTATAGGCCCCCAGGGTCTTGTTTGCACGGTTTCACACATTGTTAATGTGCTCGTCCCAGCGGACCTCTCTTTGAATGGTAACACGTAGGTAACTAACGGAGGAAACTAGCTCAAGAATATAGCTATGCAAGTCGTAAGGGTGGTGTAGAGGGGATCTGTTTTTGGAGAATGCCGGCAATTAAATAAAAGTTCGATAAAAAAGACACTACAGTTCTTTAATTAAAGAAATATTTCTTTCTATAACATAGACAGTTACTTTCACTACTCACAATTAGACAAGAGACGAAATTTTATTTTCAGAATCGAAAAACCTACTAAACAACCCACACAAAAAAACCCACCAACTCACTAAATAACAAACGAACAATTCTTTAAAATTAAATGTAAATCGTACAATAATTGGATCATTTTAAAATCGTATTTTAGTTTGATGACTTTATATTTTGTTGATTAATAAATTCCTAATGTAACTATGACTGTGGTAAATTTAAAAATCATAAACAAGTACATAAAAACATCTGGACAATGGACAATGACTCCCTAAAAGCCAATAACCTAAGCTAACGTGATAATTAAAAACAAATACATAAACAAAGAAGAAAAAAAACATTACTTAAACTTCTTAATATTACTTTAAAAGAAGACTAAGTCCTGATAAATTACGAAAACACATAGAAGTTAAATTTGATACGTTTAAAAAACTATTTTATTTTATTATGTGAATTACATTAAGCAAAAAAATGAAAATATACATATGTGTATGTCATTATTGTTGCAGTACTGTGAAAATAAATTATTTTAATATCATTTAACTTGAATTATTTTTAACAAATACAATTTTTTACATGCATTATTTTACCTTAAATATATTGTGTTTAAATATTTTAAAGCCTTTAAAAATATTTAGCAATATTCTCATATCGCATTCAAAATGTCTTTTATAATTTTCGAAAAACTATAATTATCAAAAGGGCATTAAAATATAAATTTCAAGCTAAGAAATGTAACCCCATATAAACAATTTGACCATTTTTCAGTTCATTTGCCATATTAATCCAATGTCGAAAACTAAAGTTTGATTTTTCATGTATTGGATTATGCAGCTTTAAATGACTGTGGTAAGTTTTCCCTTCCTACACTGAAGTTACTACTATGACTGTAAATTCACATGCCAAAGTAATTAATTTTTGCTACTCCCATGGTAAATGTTTTATTTTTTAAAATAAGGTTTCACCACTTCCGTCAGGTCATCAATAAAAAATAGAAATAAATTTGGGATTTACACTTTCTTCGATTATGTTGACCAAAGCCCTTCTTTGGTCTTTGTTGAGTATTTAAACTTTACTTCAAAAATGATTTTGTCGGTAATTTGATCGTAATATTCTCCAGGATGGATTCGTTCGTCATCCGGGAAAGGCACAATAGCAATTTGGGTTAAAGATTCTACTCAGCCGGACGACGAGAGGAAAGTATAGACAAATACAGACGTAAAAATTAATACCTACTATGGGGTCGAAAATACAAACTGTCCGTACTTAATACGGGCGCCTGGTAAACCTTAAAGATATTCATATCATTTGCGATATCAAAAAAAAAAAAAAAAATAATATGATCTTTACTGAAATTCTTCCATTAATAAAGCTAACAAAGTTTGTGATTGTAAAATGGGTCTAGTTTTATTACGAACCCAACATGTTGGTAGTGCATTCAATTTAATAGTCGGTCCATTGAATATTCGAGAAGCAATAAAACGACAATCCAAGTGTGCTACATTAAAACAAACTTTGTGACTTTGTGGTGGTAAATCTTGTAATAGAACATCATGGCGTACAATTCTGCCAATCACACTTGATTTGAATAAGACATCCTACCATCCATTTGGCAAGCCCCACAACAGCTGTTCAAGAGTTTCAAGTTAATGTGTCTATTGGGTCTTAACCTAGACGAAAAAGTTCTATAATTTTATTTTAGAAAAGATTTTACAAACGCATTGTTACTACTAAGCATATGGGGAGATCCATCGTAAGTGACTACGTTTTACGAAAACTTTTTCTCAAAATAGTTACATTACGTAATGAGAAATGACTTTTTCCGGTCTAAGCAATGACTAACACTATTGGAAAGTTCAAGTACATAGAACTGTAGTTAAACTTAATGATTGAGTACGTCAGGGTTACCTGGTTTGAAATAGGTACGGGATATTTGCAAACACAAACATTATTTGCTTGTACTAGATGCCTCTTGTATCTCACATGGATTTGGAGCGCAATAAATTATATCAGGTTTATTACTTGAATACAATAAATCTTTTACAGCTATGCTTCTTTAGTGTGAGTACTTAAAGTTAAAGCATTGGTGAAGATGGTAGAAACAAAGTGTCCGTTCTTAAAGTTAGAGCATTGGTGAAGCTGGTAGACATAAAGTGTCCGTTCTTAAAGGTACAGCTGCAGTGGGAGATAAGTGACAACAATAAAAAATGTGGATATACTTATGAACGAACTTTACCTATAACACAAATTCAAGAATGGAAATTAGAAATGACCAAAACAATTAAATAAGAAGCTAAAAGAATAAGTTAAAAAGATCAATTGTGGAAGCCTTAAGAAATATGGACGCTAGAGGAAGACTTGTTTTAATAGGCCGGTAGTGGAAGACTCATGATATGACGCAGGTAGTGGAAGAGTCATGCAATGACGCAGGTATTGGAAGAGTCACGCAATGACGCAGGTATTGGAAGATGCATGCTATGACGCAGGTATTGGAAGAGTCATGCTATGACGCAGGTATTGGAAGACTCATAATATGACGCAGGTATTGGAAGAGTCATGCAATGACGCAGGTATTAGAAGATGCAAGCTAAGACGCAGGTATTGGAAGAGTCATGCAATGACGCAGGTATTGGAAGATGCATGCTATGACGCAGGTATTGGAAGAGTCATTCTATGACGCAGGTATTGGAAGAGTCATGCTATGACGCAGATATTGCAGGAAGAGTAATGCTATGACGCAGGTATTGGAAGAGACATGCTATGACGCAGGTATTGGAAGATGCAAGCTATGACGCAGGTATTGAAAGAGACATGCTATGACGCAGGTATTGGAAGACTCTTAATATGACGCCTGTAGGGGAAGACTCATGCAATGACGCCTGTTGTGGAAGAATCATGCAAATAATTCTAAAGACATCGTATTTATAGATGCTGTTCGTATTCAAACTTTTCGTCCCAGCGTCCCAATTTCGATGTAAAAACCCGATTTAATAGCGTACGGCTAAACTCGTTGTAAGATATTATGAAGTAAATGAACAATCCTGATACCTAAAAAGTCGCTTGCCAGTGTTGTAAATAGAACTACATCGTCGAAAAACCGGATGACCTTAGATTAATATCGCCTCCATAAGGTCTAGTCAATCGATTAACGTAATCATTGAAGTGGGGGGTGGGTGTTGTCTTTGAATGAGGATATCTTCAATGTGACACTTCCCTGTCCCATATTTATGGAAATATTCAAGGTCCAGGAGTGGGGAGGGGGGTCTTGAAGGGTTTGCCTTGGGAATGAAAAAGATTTTTAACTCTTCGTCATTTCTTAAAATATTTATAACAAATTAAAGAAATACATACTATAAAAAAATATGTAAATTGCAATGTAAACTTTAATGAAGTTAAACTGTTTTCAATTTGGAATAAATTTTTAGTATATTTTTTCGATTTCATTTACTGGACATATTGAAATACCTTGGAGAGGTGTGATGACTCATTATATGATCAAATGTAGGTACTTAATTAGAGATAAATGTAACAACATGCTTCTTAATTCACTTTGAACATGACAGAAGGTATACTGCATATATTACAATGACATGACAGATAGTATACTACACACATAAGGATGACATGACAGATAATATACCATGACAGATGGTATACTGCATGCACATCCATGATATGACATATATTATACTGCATATATAAGCATGACATTATATATTGTACTGCATACATCACGATGACATGATATGTAGTATACTGCATATATTTCCTTAATATGACAGAAATTATAAGCATTTATTGTCATGATATGACAGATAATTAATAACGTATAATATAATGATTTGACAAATATTATATCTGACATCCTTCAGCCTCACGAGACAATGGAGTAATTGGTTCGATTTGGACATCCTTCCACCTTCACGAGACAATGGAGTAATTGGTTCGATTTGGTCATCCTTCCGCCTTCACGAGACAATGGAGTAATTGGTTCGATTTGGTCATCCTTCCGCCTTCACCAGACAATGGAGTAATTGGTTCGATTTGGTCATCCTTCCGCCTTCACCAGACAATGGAGTAATTGGTTCGATTTGGTCATCCTTCCGCCTTCACGAGACAATGGAGTAATTGGTTCGATTTGGTCATCTTTCCGCCTTCACGAGACAATGGAGTAATTGGTTCGATTTGGTCATCCTTCCGCCTTCACGAGACAATGGAGTAATTGGTTCGATTTGGACATCCTTCCGCCTTCACGAGACAATGGAGTAATTGGTACGATTTGGACATCCTTCCGCCTTCACGAGACAATGGAGTAATTGGTTCGATTTGGACATCCTTCCGCCTTCACGAGACAATGCAGTAATTGGTTCGATTTGGACATCCTTCCGCCTTCACGAGACAATGGATTAATTGGTTCAATTTGGACATCCTTCCGCCTTCACGAGACAATGGAGCAATTGCTTCGATTTGGACATCCTTCCGCCTTCACGAGACAATGGAGTAATTGGTTTGATTTGGACATCCTTTCGCCTTCACGAGACGATGGAGTAATTGGTTCGATTTGGACATCCTTTCGCCTTCACGAGACAATGGAGTAATTGGTTCGATTTGGACATCCTTCCGCCTTCACGAGACAATGGAGTAATTGGTTCGATTTGGACATCCTTTCGCCTTCACGAGACAATGGAGTAATTGGTTCGATTTGGACATCCTTTCGCCTTCACGAGACAATGGAGTAATTGGTTCGATTTGGACATCCTTCCGCCTTCACGAGACAATGGAGTAATTGGTTCGATTTGGACATCCTTCCGCCTTCACGAGACAATGGAGTAATTGGTTCGATTTGGACATCCTTTCGCCTTCACGAGACAATGGAGTAATTGGTTCGATTTGGACATCCTTTCGCCTTCACGAGACAATGGAGTAATTGGTTCGATTTGGACATCCTTCCGCCTTCACGAGACAATGGAGTAATTGGTTCGATTTGGACATCCTTCCGCCTTCACGAGACAATGGAGTAATTGGTTCGATTTGGACATCCTTCCGCCTTCACGAGACAATGGAGTAATTGGTTCGATTTGGACATCCTTTCGCCTTCACGAGACAATGGAGTAATTGGTTCGATTTGGACATCCTTTCGCCTTCACGAGACAATGGAGTAATTGGTTCGGTTTGGTCATCCTTTCGCCTTCACGAGACAATGGAGTAATTGGTTCGATTTGGAAATTCTTTCGCCTTCACGAGACAATGGAGTAATTGGTACGATTTGGACATCCTTCCGCCTTCACGAGACAATGGAGTAATTGGTTCGATTTGGTCATCCTTTCGCCTTCATGAGACAATGGAGTAATTGGTTCGATTTGGACATCCTTTCGCCTTCACGAGACAATGGAGTAATTGGTTCGATTTGGTCATCCTTCCGCCTTCACGAGACAATGGAGTAATTGGTTCGATTTGGTCATCCTTCCGCCTTCACGAGACAATGGAGTAATTGGTTCGATTTGGTCATCCTTCCGCCTTCACGAGACAATGGAGTAATTGGTTCGATTTGGACATCCTTCCGCCTTCACGATGACATGGAGTAATTGGTTCGATTTGGACATCCTTCCGCCTTCACGAGACAATGGAGTAATTGGTTCGGTTTGGACATCCTTCCGCCTTCACGAGACAATGGAGTAATTGGTTCGATTTGGACATCCTTCCGCCTCACGAGACAATGGAGTAATTGGTTCGATTTGGTCATCCTTCCGCCTTCACGAGACAATGGAGTAATTGGTTCGATTTGGACATCCTTCCGCATTCACGAGACAATGGATTAAATGGTTCAATTTGGAGTAGGAAGGCGGAAGTGCTCTGTTACCTCTAATTGGTTCGATTTGGACATCCTTCCGCATTCACGAGACAATGGATTAAATGGTTCAATTTGGACATCCTTCCGCCTTCACGAGACAATGGAGCAATTGGTTCGATTTGGACATCCTTCCGCCTTCACGAGACAATGGAATAATTGGTTCGATTAGGACATCCTTTCGCCTTCACGAGACAATGGAGTAATTGGTTCGATTTGGACATCCTTTCACCTTCACGAGACAATGGAGTAATTGGTTCGATTTGGTCATCCTTCCGCCTTCACGAGACAATGGAGTAATTGGTTCGATTTGGACATCCTTTCGCCTTCACGAGACAATGGAGTAATTGGTTCGATTTGGACATCGTTTCGCCTTCACGAGACAATGGAGTAATTGGTTCGATTTTGACATCCTTCCGCCTTCACAAGACAATGGAGTAATTGGTTCGATTTGGACATCCTTTCGGCTTCACGAGACAATGGAGTAATTGGTTCGATTTGGACATCCTTTCGCCTTCACGAGACAATGGAGTAATTGGTTCGATTTGGACATCCTTTCGCCTTCACGAGACAATGGAGTAATTGGTTCGATTTGGACATCCTTCCGCCTTCACGAGACAATGGAGTAATTGGTTCGATTTGGACATCCTT
>CAXITT010000592.1:106967-143969 GCA_964033795.1 Lymnaea stagnalis | reverse complement strand
AGACAATGGAGTAATTGGTTCGGTTTGGTCATCCTTCCGCCTTCACGAGACAATGGAGTAATTGGTTCGGTTTGGTCATCCTTCCGCCTTCACGAGACAATGGAGTAATTGGTTCGGTTTGGACATCCTTCCGCCTTCACGAGACAATGGAGTAATTGGTTCGGTTTGGACATCCTTCCGCCTTCACGAGACAATGGAGTAATTGGTTCGGTTTGGACATCCTTCCGCCTTCACGAGACAATGGAGTAATTGGTTCGGTTTGGTCTTCCTTCCGCCTTCACCAGACAATGGAGTAATTGGTTCGGTTTGGTCATCCTTCCGCCTTCACGAGACAATGGAGTAATTGGTTCGGTTTGGTCATCCTTCCGCCTTCACGAGACAATGGAGTAATTGGTTCGGTTTGGACATCCTTCCGCCTTCACGAGACAATGGAGTAATTGGTTCGGTTTGGACATCCTTCCGCCTTCACGAGACAATGGAGTAATTGGTTCGGTTTGGTCTTCCTTCCGCCTTCACCAGACAATGGAGTAATTGGTTCGGTTTGGTCTTCCTTCCGCCTTCACGAGACAATGGAGTAATTGGTTCGGTTTGGTCATCCTTCCGCCTTCACGAGACAATGGAGTAATTGGTTCGGTTTGGACATCCTTTCGCCTTCTCGAGACAATGGAGTAATTGGTTCGATTTGGACATCCTTTCGCCTTCACGAGACAATGGAGTAATTTGTTCGGTTTGGACATCCTTCCGCCTTCACGAGACAATGGAGTAATTGGTTCGGTTTGGTCTTCCATAGTGATTTTTGTTTTTAAAGATCATCTTTTCGGGCATCTGCCTTTTAACATCTTTCATTCACTGCTGATCGCAAGGTGTCATGGAATTTGTAAATGCGACACAGTCATCATTGGTGGAAGATGTTGAGTTTTCTCTCATGACTGTCATATGTGGTTTACATTTCTTATTCTTTTTTTCTATTAAATTAAGTGCCAATGATCAATGAATTGATCATTCTGGAGCCTAATTTTGTAGAGAGTTTTGCAATGTTTCTCTGCTTTAAATTGAAGATGATATGTCAGGGTTTTAAATGGCCACTCAGCAATGGTGTCGTGAAGTGGGGGGGGGGGTAAACCGGGATGAGGCAATAACCGCAACTGTTACAAATTTTGTGGCCTCAACTTTTCAAATTTGGAAAATTGTNTTAAATTAAGTGCCAATGATCAATGAATTGATCATTCTGGAGCCTAATTTTGTAGAGAGTTTTGCAATGTTTCTCTGCTTTAAATTGAAGATGATATGCCAGGGTTTTAAATGGCCACTCAGCAATGGTGTCGTGAAGTGGGGGGGGGGGGGTAAAACGGGATGAGGCAATAAACGCAACTGTTACAAATTTTGTCGCCTCAACTTTTCACATTTGGAAAATTGTTCCAGCCGCTGATTGTCTTTGGCAGGAATGAGCAGTTCCTGTTTTGTTTTCTTACTGTTATGAGCCTGAACTGCCTATTTGGTCTCGTCGCTGTCTAGGAGAGAGATGGACGAGTTTCTGTTTAATGTTGAAGTAATGGATCATGAAGAGCCTAGACAATCATCGTCTAATTCTGACCAGCTCGATGTTTACAGTACGCCGATAACACTAGAAGTGTTCTGGTAACAGTTCAAATGAAAGAGTGCTGCCAGTCTCTGGACCGCCTCCAACTTGTTGATGCTCCTCTGGGTGAAAGGTTCCCAGAATGAAGATGTGTAATCTAAAAGCACTACCATTGAAAATCACCTCTACATGCATAGGAGCCAAAATGATCAATAAATTGTTCATGGACCCTTAATATATAGAAGTAGAAGAAGAAGATATATGCTTTGTTTTCTTTTGTCATTTTCATTAAGATTGATCCACGTCTGCATGTTCACATCGAAGTTAAATGGGAGACAACTAGAAATATTAGATCCAATGTATGTGAAATTCTAAAAAAAATCTACAGCTTATGAACATCAGTCGATATGACTGGAGGTGACAAGTAAAAAATATTATGATGTAACATGCAACAAGACTAAATGACTGTTCAAACTCTTTACATGCGTGTGAGAGACCATTGACAAGACTTTGAAGACATTCCTCTGGGTGAGATGTTATGGCGACATCCCCAACGAACGGCAGCTAACGAAAAGGCACCTTTTTTTTAACTTGAACTTTCCATGAAGCCTGGCGATATTTAAATGCATAAATAAGATCTTCTATGGATGTAGGTTCCGTCTGTACAGTCCTTAAAGGCAAATTGAAGAAGCGTTCATTAGAAATTGTAGAAGTGCGTTGGTGCCAGTACACATTCTTGTTTGACTCTGATGCTGATTGGGAATGACACAAAACGGCGCCATGTGATGTCTATGTGTTCGTTCAATCATTGGATGATTGTGAGTAGCCGTTGGGGACAACCTGGTCTATGCAAATACTGAATAGGCCCCTCCGACTTTCCAATCGAATGCGTTTTTAGATATATGAAAAACACTTTTCCTGCAGTTGGCGTAACGAGAATATTATGTCTATATTGGAACGATTACTTCGGAAGCCACACTGGAACTCTGGATAAATCATGTCAGCCAGACTCTGCAATCGTTTAATGGCGACACGGGCAAACGTCTTTCAAACTAAACCAAAAAGACAAATATCTTAGTAACTATTACAACCACTCTGGTCATCTTTAATTGTGTAGGATGTTACAATGATTGCGACTCTTATGATCGCTGGAAATGTAACCTGCTTCCAAACACAGAGAGAGGTGCTCATTAAGTGCTTATTTAGCCTCTTTTTAAAACTTTTTGACGACATCGATAGCTGTTTCAAGCTCCTGCAAAGTTGGCTCTTCGTCTCGTTATTCCAGTACTGACAAGATAGGAATATAATTCAGAGATGTCTGGATGACTAGATTCATTTTTGTGTAAAGTTCAAGATATAGCTCCAGCCAACACCGAAGAGGATCGTTTGCTTTCTTTATAGTATTTATAGTATTCTGCGTGCATTAAAATGAACATGACACATAATGTGCTGCATGTATTATTATTATAATGCCGATTGTATTCTACACACATTACAATAAGTATGAGAGTTTGTATAATGCATACATTGTCATGAAAGTTAAATGTAATATACTACTCACCTTGTATAAACATGATATTTAGTATACTACTCACCTCACAATTGATATGACCTATAATTTACTGCTCACTTACCATTGACAAGACAGATTATATACAACTCATCATGAACCGAGTGGTCTAAACTGTCTCAAATCAAATAGTTGGTGGTCTTGAGTTCAATCCCCACCAAAGCCAACATCCCAAGCACCCCGGGTGGATGGGACTCGTTAGCCCTGGGCGGCAACCCATCTAAGAGAAGGCAAACTCTGAATTTAAACCAGGAGCCAGAATGATCAACACATTGATCGTGGGCCCCTCAAATATAAGAAGAAGAAGAAATACTGATCCTCCCTTGACAACTTTTATGCAGCACATTAACATGGTAACAATTGTAATAATCGAATGAATGTTCAATATCTTGAGGAAAAGATTACAAAAGGTCAAATTATTTACAACAAATTTCTGAAGAATTTATATTCAAAGATTGTATTATCTTAAGATTAGTTTGAGTATACAATCTCCTCAAACGATGCCAGAAAGCAAAAACTTCCATTTAAGAGAAGAAGAAGAAGAAGTTAGAATTAGCTGCCATTACTTACTTTAGACAAGTTGTTACCATCGTTCAATAACCACAGAGACATTCTGAAGAATTTTTGTCTTTAAAAATATAGTCTATTCATTAACAAGTTAAAAAGTATTTTGGAATAAGTACTTTTAATACTTGTATCTTTTATGTTGGTTCTAGAGCAAAATATTTTCAGTAGTATCTTTTGTGTTGAATATATTGAAGATGCTTAGCATAAATATTTGCTGTATTGGTATATGAATTGGTAACATTCACAGATTACAAAACTGCAGACACGTCACAGAGGTTTTAATTTTGAAAGACGATTCATGAAAAAGCGCGCCCAAGGGCCAGAACTCCACAATCGCAATTCTAATTGATGGGCCCAAGGCCAAAGTCCCAGCCACAAGCTAAGTTTTTGGAAGTATTACTCTGCTCAAAATATACCCGAAATTATTTTTTCTACCCTATTTACGAAATGGCCAATAAAATCCACCAGGAAACAGATAGTTTTGCCTTTTGTTAAAAAAAGTATTGCAATATTATGTTTGAAAAATATCGCCCGTTAAGCATCTATAGGTGGGTAGGCAGGTAGGCGGGCAGGCTGGCTGGCAGGCTGGCTGGCTGGCAGGCTGGCTGGCAGGCAGGCAGGCAGGCAGGCCGTAAATTATAAGAATCGGGTGCATATTTAAGATGTCCGTAAATTATACATAACCCGTGCTTACTTTAATATGTCCGTAAATTATAAATAACGGAGGCATACTTTAGTATGTCCTTCAATGATAAATAACGGAGACATACTTTAGGATGTCCTTAAATTACAAATAATGACTGATTACTTTACGATGTCAGTATATTATATGTACAGATACATACTTTAAGATGTCCGAAAAAAAAAATCGAAATTTAAGAATTTTTAAGTAAAACAAAAATTGGAATTTTCCGCATTTGTGATTTTCTTTTGTCTGCTTGAAACTTATTTTTTTCAAAGTATGAGCGATTCAATACTGTTCTGTAGGCTATACAATCAACTTACAATACAAATAGGACTTTGCCTCATATAATATTGATTTTTAAACATAAATGATAAGTCATAATAAGCAACAGCTATTCATTTTTAAGAATTATTTTAGCTCCATATTTTGTATAACAAAAATTTGGATTTTTAAATTATGATATTATGATTGTCCATGAAGTTTTAAAAATTATAAATTTGTCCGTAAATTTTTTTAATTTTTTTTTGTTGACAACGCTGGCTCAAAACCTCAAACACCAAAATGAAATTTATCAGATTGTGCCTATCCTTATAACCACTGGATGGTTCCCGTCTTGGCACTCATCAATGTATCCTGCATTTGACGTAGTTTTGACTGCAGCCTTCTTCTAAATGATTTGTATGTTGTTGTTTTATCTGTGAATTGAATTTTGGTTGTTAAATGTCAAAGATAGGAGTTGTGAAAGCGGTGATTCTTATCCAGCCGCTGCTTGGTTACCACACAGATGCAGTTTCCATCGAACCGGTGCTGAACTTTTTTGGAGCATGGTAACAGAAAATCCATATTGGTGTTACACAAAATTGCTCAATCCGAATTGACCGTCGTTTCTTCTGAAAATAACGCAGTCGATGTGTTGCCAATGTATTGAGCGAGGCTGGATCCAGAATTACGATTGAAAGACTTTTAGCTCAGCGCAAGCATGGAGCCGCAGGTGACCATTAGCGTTACCGTCAAATTAGGAATACAACTCTAAAAAAAAAAAAATTGTAATATTAGAACAGTGTCAGATAATAGCTAATAATCTTTTTTTTAAATGTAACACTTAGCTTAGATGTAATAGAGGGCAGCAGGAGAATGTGACAGAAATTAAGTAGGTGATTCATTAAATACAGGCAAAAAAAGGAAAGATAGGAGAAGAAGTAAGCCCCTGCGTTTGGACGTGACGAGAAGGGGTAGAGACAATGTTTAACTGGTTAATGAGAGCACCGCATTCAAATCATGTGGTGACAAGATTCCATAAGTCGGGATCATCTTGTTGTCCAAATTCACCCGGATTGGTGCGTTTGTGCAGGTCACGATTGCACTGATTGTAAAATCCGCAGTCCTCTTGCAGTCTCTTCTGTTGAAGTGTTTAAAGACGGGTCACTGTTTATTTTGCGTAATATTATTGGGGTGTTTAGTATCTCTGTAAGAGAGTGGACGTCCTGTCTCCCTTAAGTACTACGGCGTAGAACTAAATAAGCAGCTTTATTCCTATCTATTATATATAAAGTTACTACAAAACAAATTATCTCAGCTCTTAAATTTAAATAAACTGATCTATTTCTATCTGTAATGAATATATTTACTTACAGTACGCCCAATAAGTTTGGTGACAAACCATCATAAAAAAAACATATTATACACAATATATTTAAACATATAACAGATTCACATATCTGGGATCCAACATATCGAGCACCCTCTCAATGAAGGGTGAGATAAGTGGGAGGATAGGGAAGGCTGCAACTGTTATGGCCAGACTGAAGAAAAGAGTCTGGTCAAACGCCAAACTATCAACAAGAACTAAGCTGCAGGTGTACCAGGCCTGCGTACTGAGCACACTTCTGTATGGATGCGAGTCGTGGACTACATACTCTAAACACGAAAAAAGGCTCAATGGCTTCCACATCAGATGCCTGCGCCACATCCTTGACATTAAATGGCAAGACAAAGCCCCCAACACGGATGTCCTGTCCCAAACAAACATGTGTAGCGTCCCAGCCATGTTAATCCAAAGACGCCTCCGCTGGCTTGGACACGTCAAGCGAATGCAATCTGGACGCATACCAAAGGACGTGCTATACAGCGAGCTGGCGACAGGGAAAAGGTCAGTTGGACGGCCTCGTCTGAGATACTTAGACATATGCAAAAGAGACATGAAGTCCTCTAACATCAACATCTCTAACTGGGAGGAGTTGGCAGAGGATCGATCCTCATGGCGGGGCATCGTGAAGGCAGGATCACTATGTGCCGAGGATCAAAACAGGGCGGAAACAGCTGCAAAAAGAGCGAGGACGAAGGCCGGTAAATACTGCTCCACCGCATTTGTGTGTGGGAAATGTAACAGAGACTGCCATTCGAGGATTGGTCTCACCAGCCACACCAAGAGCTGCAAGCAATAAAGATAATCTATCGTCTCCCGCAGACGGAAAGATGCCATACAATACAATAACTGTTTATTCATTAAAAGTTGTCCACCTCTGTAACAGCATTGAGTGTGGTTTTTTTATATTTTTTTTTTACAGAAATGTCATTAATATCATAGCAATAAACACAACAACGTATCTTTGAAGACGAAAGTAATCTCTTTGAAATTTGACCATGGCAACGCGAGAGACAAACGGATCATGAATCGTCCTTGTTTTGGCATTGTAGTTGTTGAAATGGAACATAATGGCGGATTTTTTTCATTTTTGCCAAATTCTTTTAATAATGACATAAGCTGATTACTTATAGAAGAAACCAATTAGTTATTGAATTTATAGCTGTTAAGATGTGTAATCACCAACATTTTTATGCAGATTTAATTACGTTACAAAAAATGCAAATGTAAATGTATGGACAAATTCCTTCTTCAGTACAAGAAAAAAAATACATAAATTTACATAATTTATATGTTTATTCGTTGAAGCTATGCCTAAAAATCCAAGGAATAAATGGAGACAATTCCCTAACGGAGACAAAGATCAGAAGAACGGATGGAAAATGGCAGGAAGTACAACTTAAAACCAATCATTTAAAAAAAACGTCATTTCAGCTATGTAAAAGTTTGAACTTGGTTTACAACGTATGGAGTCGACGTAACAAACATTTGGTATTATTTTATTTTTCCGAATATATTTCATCACATGAAGTGCTTGCTTACAGTTAAAAATAACTGTAATGTCTAATATTCCATTCTGTTTAGCAGTATTGAAATGTTTTCCTAATAGGATGAAAAAAACGATTTTTTTTTTGTAAAGTGCATATGTGATCAGTTCCATTAAAAGGTTTCTTTTGTTTAATTTTTATAACTATTTTTAGCCTCTAGCTAAAAATATTTTTTTTTTAAATATATATTTCAATGCGAGATCCATATGTTTCATCTATTTCAAAAGTAAACAGTAATATTACGTTACGTGATGTTATTTTGTGGCTGGAGAAAATAAGTGTTGTCAAATAGTTAAATGATCTTAGGAAAACCTGTGAAACATATAAAGTTATCTGTAAACACTGTCAAGTGTGGTGCACAGAAATGTCTGGTACATGGCACAAGCTGGTATCAGTGTTGGCGCTATGGGGCTGTGAATCAGGCGGGCGAACCCCCTTCTGCTAAGGCTCTACGGTTTTAGGGCACTGCGCCCCTAGCCACTGCCTACTCAAGTTTCGTTATGTCTAGTCAACACAATATAAAAAGGGAAAAGATGACCAAGTATGCAGCGTGTCTCTTCCCTTACTATCCTTCCAAGGTAAATCACAACAAGACCTAAACTTATCAACTGGGTGTAACAGTTAAACATGTCGCATGCGTAATCCTTTTTTTTTACCAAATACAGTCAAGTGGGATTAGTATCGGCAATGGTCGCTGCATACCACGTTACACAAAAAAGGATTTTAAATCGGTTAAGAAAACCCCTCTCTGTGGCGCTACTGCCACGAAGGTCTTTGACCTACCTGACCACATCCTTCAACTCAGACCTATTTCTTTTCTCTTCCATGCTCGATTCCCAGCTGATGTAGATCATTTTCCACGTCATCCATCTAAGCCTAAGAAAATGACAATTTAATATTGGATTTAGGGATTTGAGCGTGACGTTGATAAGCGCTGAACCACTGGACAGTTAGAACTTACTAGACGTACAGAAGGTCCTTAGAGAACTAATTACAGGTTTATTATTTACAAAATGAATTGCAATCTTATCAATTCAATGTGCCACTGACCGCTTCTGAATAATTTAAAGGCGTACACAAATAGGGTTTAAATTTATGGTAGACGTAGCAAGTGGATAAATAAGTTATTTAAAATTAATGTTTAAAACAAAAATGTTATTTTAACAGTTGATAGCTATTTCTTGTGATGCTTTGTATAGACTTTCGTACCATGCGTCACTGAGTTGAGAGCCACTGGTTGAAAAAAATGAGGGCTACTGTCAGTCAAATGTCTCGCCCTGGGTCGTTATTTAACGCACTGATTTGTAAACCCATACATAAAATATATTATATCATCTTAAACTTAAACAAATATTTGTTTTTTACAATTTTTGGAAAATGATTTATTGACAGTTCAGAGACGAGAAAGTTCGATAAATTAGCTGCTCTATAATGCGGAATATACAAATACCTTAAAACCCATGATGTAAGAAACGTATATAATTAAAAATGTATACTTCTTAGAGGAACGTTTATATGTATTAAATGGAATGAAAAAAAAATTTGATTTATATATTCAATAGGTAACTGACTATTGTTCTTGTCTTTTCATCATTAATTGAATAATATCAATAATACTTTTTAAGTCAAGTTTTTTTTCCAAAACTTAAGTGGAATATTTATTTCAAGTTGTTTTATATTGTTTTATTATTGCACTTTTTAGTCTGGGAACATGTCAGCGTTGACGTTTAATGTGTAAAATATTGTGCTGTGTTTGATCATTGACATCCATTGACAATGCACAGGCAAACGCTGTGGTAAAACACGATGTACCTGTCAGTTTCCGTTCATTCGATTTCGGCAGAGGTCATTCAAGGGTCACTGATAGTCAGTGTTGGCGTGGTGACCAGGCATGGCTGTAGCGTCCTGGGCGGTGGGTACAATGTTTCATCTGGTTTGACTGTAGTCTCTTTATCTTATTATAATATACACTATCCAAGTCTTAACCGGTTGCAGTTTCAACAGGTCCAGGAATTTTGAGTAAATATCCGGTGTCTTCTTGTGTTACACAAAAAAAAAATCGTAAAATAGTTTATTGCCCTAGCATATGTTGGCCTTAAAAGCTTGGAGATAGTCCTAAACCTTAACTGCTGGCCCTTCATCACGAGTCCTACAGATAGTCCTGTACCCTAACTGCTGGCCCTTCATCACGAGTCCTTCAGATAGTCCTGTACCCTAACTGCTGGTCCTTCATCACGAGTCCTACAGATAGTCCTGTACCCTAACTGCTGGTCCTTCATCACGAGTCCTACAGATAGTCCTGTACCCTAACTGCTGGCCCTTCATCACGAGTCCTTCAGATAGTCCTGTACCCTAACTGCTGGTCCTTCATCACGAGTCCTTCAGATAGTCCTGTACCCTAACTGCTGGCCCTTCATCACGAGTCCTACAGATAGTCCTGTACCCTAACTGCGGGTCCTTCATCACGAGTCCTATAGATAGTCCTGTACCCTAAATGCAGGCCCTTCATCACGAGTCCTACAGATAGTCCTGTACCCTAACTGCGGGTCCTTCATCACGAGTCCTATAGATAGTCCTGTACCCTAACTGCTGGCCCTTCATCACGAGTCCTACAGATAGTCCTGTACCCTAACTGCGGGTCCTTCATCACGAGTCCTTCAGATAGTCCTGTACCCTAACTGCTGGCCCTTCATCATGAGTCCTACAGATAGTCCTGTACAGTAACTGCTGGTCCTTCATCATGAGTCCTACAGATAGTCCTGTACCCTAACTGCTGGTCCTTCATCACGAGTCCTACAGATAGTCCTGTACCCTAACTGCTGGTCCTTCATCACGAGTCCTAGAGATAGTCCTGTACCCTAACTGCTGGTCCTTCATCACGGGTCCTACAGATAGTCCTGTACCCTAACTGCTTGCCCTTCATCACGAGTCCTACATATAGTCCTGTACCCTAACTGCTGGCCCTTCATCACTAGTCCTACAGATAGTCCTGTACCCTAACTGCTGGCCCTTTATCACGAACCCTACAGATAGTCCTACAGAAAGTTCTCAGACATTCCAACAACACCATTTCCGTGATTTTTTATTGGTTAGTGTAATAGATTTTTCGTTGCAAATAACATTTTTTACTTGAGTTCGCACGTCACGCATGGAATCCCGTTTGTCACCCAGAACTATTATTGTAAAACTCATTGAGTTTGGGGAAGTCGATTTCAGTAAAGTAAGCAGGACACACCAGAAGCCAAATAAATCTAAGAGATCCGTCCTTTCACGTGTTCAAAGTCTAGGAATTATAATGAGTTCAACACCAAACACAAAAGTAATAAACTGAATATAGCTCAATTTAACTGTCAATATAGAATTATTAAATACACAGTTGTTACAAAGAGTTTAAGAGAGTATTTTAGAGTATAATCCCATGATGACGTCATCGACTATTAAATTTCCGTCAACATCAGTTAGAACTCTGTGAATGGTGTACAACAGCGGTTCTCAACCTGTGGGTCGCGACCCCTTTGAGGGTCGCGGGACTCTTTTCCAGGGGTTGCCAAAGACCATCTGAAAACATATATCTTTACAGTTATGAAGTGGCAACGAAAATTAATTGTGTGGCTTGGGGGTCGCCACGACACGAGAGACAGTATTAAGGGGTCGCGGCACTAGAAAGGTTGAGAGCCAGTGGTGTACAAGTTTATAATAATTTTCTCACTTATTGTTCACATTTTGTTTACCATTGACAACAAAGATCGATATAATAAAAATAGAAGAAAGCAGTAGGAAAAAAAATAGACTATGAATAATTAGTATGACTATCGGGGTTGTTCGTGAAATAAAATTCTGTAGTTTGGTTTGAATTTAGAACTAGCTAAGTCAGCACTGGACCATTGCTTTAGCGTTTGTAATAGTGTTGGAATATTATCCATACCTTAGGGATTTCAAGATAACCATCAAGAAGATTTATGATGTATGATATAAATATTCCTTCCGTCTTATATGACAATTGTTACCTTATTAATAAATCGGTTGCAACACAAGAAGGTGGTCATGAGATATAAATGTATTTTTTGAACACTATGATTTGTTTTTGTACATAATGTAAAGTAAATTATATTTTCAGGCATAATTTAACTTTGCTGCAAAGAAGAGACTTGCCAGATTTTAATTTTGGGCAGTTGTTACATGCCAGTTTTCCATTCATACAATGACATTCCCCATAAACATCAGATGAGACGCTGTCACAATGTTTGTAGTGCTGTTAAATAAATACTTATTTGACAACATAAATAATGTCATAGGAATGAGCGGTGTCAAATATTTAGTGTTGACAATATTTAGTATCAAAGTATAGGCACGCGTCCTTATCTGTCACTGGATCTCACAGCCCAGTACTTAATACCATGGACAAGCCATGTCCGTACAGCCAAAGGCATACGATGAACAGAAACAGTTGTTGCAGCCATCAAGATCTCTCCCAACAGTTTCTCCCTCAGCAAGCTCTTAACAGAAAAATCATGAAAGTGTTCCATTATAACGAAATAATAGATAATGCCAGCTTCTAGCTAGATTGAGTTTTGAAAATTTCTATCTAGGTTTTTGTATTGATGACAGTGTATAACTAGGTTTTGTTTTGACGACAGTGTATAACTAGGTTTTGTATTGATGACAGTGTATAACTAGGTTTTGTATTGATGACAGTGTATAACTACGTTTGTATTGATGACAGTGTATAACTAGGTTTTGTATTGATGACAGTGTATAACTAGGTTTGTTTTGACGACAGTGTATAACTAGGTTTTGTATTGATGACAGTGTATAACTAGGTTTTGTATTGATGACAGTGTACAACTAGGTTTTGTATTGATGACAGTGTATAACTAGGTTTGTTTTGACGACAGTGTATAACTAGGTTTTGTATTGATGACAGTGTATAACTAGGTTTTGTATTGATGACAGTGTATAACTAGGTTTTATTGATGACAGTTTCCAACTAGGTTTTAAATTGTGACAGTTACCAACTAGGTTTTATATTGATGACAGTTTCTGACATTTCCATCACTTTAGGCCATTGATAATTACAAATTGATCAACCATTGACAATAACACTTATCACATATTAATATGACATAATAATGACAACACGGTATACAAAAGGACAAAATGAGATTAACAATAACATAACAAACGATAATACACCATGTTGTTCTTTTAGCAACTCGTAATCATTGACATATATTAAACATTATTGAACGTACACAAAATATTATACACTTCTCATCGCACAAATTGACAAGACACATTATTCATAACTTACTTCACCATTAATGAGACAGACTGTCTCCAAAGACAGCACGAGTACAGAAGACCAACATGGCCAAACTTGCAGGAAGGAATTTCATTATAATGACCGCAATATACAAGAACAAATAAATTGTATTATTTTAACTGGTGTAGATAGTTTATAAATAAAACAGTGATAAAAGGGGTGTTTAAATTTTTATTTTCATAACAAGTTAACAGTACATTTTTTCTCAATAATTATTCAAATTTTCAAAACTATTTCAATTTAACGGTAACATAATGCGAACCTCTAGTAAAACAGCTTATACATTATTTTACATAAAAAATCAACTGATTTTTAAAAAGCGTATGATTAAAACAAAAGAAAACAAACATAACACATGAAATAATCGTGCAGTCCCTAGTCAAGAAATGTAAAGAATTTTTTTTTTTTTTGCACTCATATATAAATATTATATTTTTCTTTTGGCAAAAACTATTATTATTTTAGTGAACGCACCTTAAAAATGATCATTTTACCATTCATTAATTTTGTGATCTCTTCAAAAGGTTTTTGTTTATCCAAAAAGCTATCAAAGAAAACACGAATTGAAACTTTGCGTAGTGCCCACAGCCTCAGAGGTGACAAACCATGGTGAACACAGCCTCAGAGATTAAAAACTTTATTAAAAACAGCCTCAGAGATGACAAACCTAGTTGAACACAGCCTCAGAGATTAAACACTTTGTTAAAAACAGCCTCAGAGATGACAAACCTAATTCAACACAGCCTCAGAGATTAAACACTTTGTTAAATACAGCCTCAGAGATGACAAACCTAATTCAACACAGCCTCAGAGATTAAACACTTTGTTAAAAACAGCCTCAGAGATGACCATTGAGTGATCTGTTTCAATTGCAATGGGACTCCAGGCTTTTAAGTCATCAAATCTACATCTGTACCTCTTACTTAGTCGCCACACATGGTCCTTTGGTCTCCAAGCAAGCTGTTGTATTATCGCTCCCATTTGACGACAATTAACCACTGGGATAATCACTTGGTAAAATACCAGTAGAAATTATTTTTAAAGTTACAACAAAAATGAAAGGATTTCACTGGGGAAAGTTACTTGAATTCTTGCTGAAGTCATCAGAATTTGTTTATGGAATATAGTAGTACATTTTTCTCAAACTATCGGAGGGCTCTACCACTTAAACCAAATATTCTACTTATGTACGTTTCTTGTGATACAAAAACCGTGCAGCCAAGAGTAAGCCCACTAAGCTAAAATTAGATAAGAAATAAATATATATATTTTTTTTTTCTGTATTGTAAAATACATTTTAAATATTATTTTTAATTTCATGCAAAACTAATTGTGTTGGAATTGTTTATTTAAAGAAAGATTATACAACTTTCCATTTGATCCCTTTAAAAGTTTCTTCCAGAACTTTTTGTATAGCCCAACTGGAAAGAGAAAAAATGTCATTCAACATTTATTTAAAAGAACAGAAGCATGATGAATCGTCTCAATTTATTTCATTTTTTTTAAGGTATTATCTCAAAATTTTAAAACCTTAATTAAATTGCAATTGATGATTTTTTTTTGTAAAAGATCAAATAGATAACAACAGTTTACACATAGGTGTTGTTGCGCTCCCAACAGTTGACTATTGCGCTCCCAACAACTGACTATTGCGCTCCCAACTGTTGACTATTGCGCTCCCAACTGTTGACTATTGCGCTCCCAACTGTTGACTATTACGCTCCCAACAGTTGACTATTGCGCTCCCAACTGTTGACTGTTATGCTCCCAACAGTTGACGATTGCGCTCCCAACTGTTAATTATTAAGCGCTCAACAGTTGATTATTAAGCTCCCAACAGTTGATTATTACAATCCCAACAGTTGACTGTTACGCTCCCAAAAGTTGACTGTTACGCTCCCAACAGTTGACTGTTATGCTCCCAAAAGTTGACTGTTACGCTCCCAACAGCAGAGTATTGCGCTCCTAACAGCTGACTATTGCGTTCACAACAACTGACTATTGCGCTCCCAACTGCTGACTATTGCGCTACCAACTGCTGACTATTGCGCTCCCAACTGCTGACTATTGCGCTCCCACCAGTTTACCATTACGCCTTGTATCGTTTGAGAACAAGAAACAGTAGTTTCTTTCCATCATCGATTCAGTTCCTCTACACTATTTTTCATAACTTTTATTGTGTAAAAACTGCACACATCCAAGTTTGGATACACTATTGTTTTCTTCTAGGCTAATCGGATATCAATTGACCTAAATCGAAATAATTCAAGTGTAAAATATCGTTTAAAATATACTTAATAAAATCAAAGTGCACAGAGCCTATCAGAATACATCAAAACAGATTTCACACATATTTTTCAGCGTATTAGATTTTACTTTACAAAGGAACTGGCCACTAAATTTCAATTAGGATAATGGGTCTGGCAGCAGTTCATTTACGCTCTACACAGTTTCAAAGCTTGAGAAGTCCTGCAGAGTTATGAGGCATGAATGTACTGCAAATGTTTATAAAATATGCAAGAATCTCAAGGTTTTATCACTGAAGCAGACTATGTTTGTGCGGCCTCCATGGTAACTATTTGCTGAGCTGTTAAGTGTCAAATTATCACAGTGTTAAATGGCCTGTAAATGTTGGATAAACACAACAGCTGGAAGAGGTCAGGCGCAATGGGTGGGGATAGTTCTGTTGTCTATAAAAGCAGCCGAAGTCTCATTGGAAATGTAAACCTTGAAAGAAGATCGCTGCCTGGTCATCTCAGTCATTTTGTGAACAGACTAAGTATTTTGTAGCATTGTTAGTTTTTAAAAAAATTATCGGAATTATTATTTTTGCGTAAATGATCACTTCTCAAATAGTAATATTCACAGTTTGATCAAAGTGTTATTTATATATGCACTCTTGGCGTTATTCAAATTTCCGAGAGTTTATGAAAATCATTTATTCTACTAGAATTTGATCAATGAATTTTAACATTTTGCAGTTTATAAAAATGAAAGTGTTTATCCAGTATGCTGTCTTGCTAATCTGCTGCATCAATGTTGTCTTGGGAGAGTCGGACGAGTCCTTCTGCCGGGTTAATGGCGTAGTGAGTATTACAGGCTTCGTCTTGTCAGCCGTTAGGCGAATAACACATATTCTATCTTGCCAATAGTTAGGCATTACATAATCTGTTTGACATTGCCCAGGGCAATAACATGTAATTTGTTTTTCTCGATCGCAATTTGAGTATTACATATTTTGTCTTGTCAATGGTTAGGCGAGTGATAGATAATCTGACTTGTCGATGATTAGGTGTTACATAATCTGTTTCGTAAGAGTTTAGGTGAATAATATATAATTTGTTTTGCCAATAGTAATAAGACTATTAAGTAACATTCTTTTTGAAGGTCAAGTCAGTATTATAAATATTGACTGTATATTGTAGAAAACGAGTTACACAGTCAATAAACTAAAACTTGACTTAAAATTTAAACATTTGTCACATCCGTCGAACTATATTTATTTTTTTTTGCCATTAACAATATAAGTTCTATCCCACCAACAATATTATTTTTATCCCACAAATAATATTATGTTAATCCCTTAAAACAGTGTTACCTCTATCCCATCAACAATTATCTTTTCATCTCACCGACAATATTATTTCTATCCCACTAATTATATAATTTTATCCCACAAAGAGTAATATGTTTATACTTTAAAACTATACTATCTCTATCCCACCAACAATATCCTTTATATTCCACCAAATCTCAGAGCTACGCCAGTGGGACGAGTTTAGGCAACCAAGTTGACGGCTGTAATAACTGTAGCTGTTTCGGGAAAGGAATTATGTGTACATTAATGTGGTGTCAACATACACCACTGAAGTGTGAGCTTGATGGACAAGTAAGTTTGAAAGTAAAGGGTTGGTTTAAGGCTTGGGTATGTTCCTGGGTCAGGTCTGTGGTCAAAGCTACAGACAGAACTGGGTTCAAGCCTGAGTTTAGGGTTGGTCAATGTGCTGGGTTCAAATCTGGGTTCAGGGTTTGGTACATGAATTGGTTCAAACCTGGCTTTGGGGCTTTGGTCATGGCTGGTGCATTTTGATGGGGTCAGGAGCTTTATCAAATCTGTTTGTCAGGGCTGTTGTTTGGTCTGCCAAATCAGACCTAAAAACGTGTTCAATTGGTAAAAGTGCTGGAGAATGGAGGCGGTTGAGAAAATAAAATGAATTTCTAGTTGAAACGTTGCAAAGGATAGAAGTTATTTTATTACATTATCAATTATATTTTCTTGTGTGTAAATGACTTGTTTGGAACATTCTAGGCATAAATAAATCAAAATCAGTTAGTTTTAAGATCAGTTGACTTCAGTTCAGTATTAAACTGCCAATAATTGAATTCAACTAAAATAAAACAATACAATTATCTCGTCAATTTTAGAATTAACTAATTCATAATAAAAACTGTTTTTATTTCAGGAATACAATGAAGGGGAGAAGATCCCATCTGAAGACTGTGAGAGATGTGATTGCAGCAATGGTAACGTTGTTTGTTATGGCTGTCCATCTTAAGAACCCCTAGGTAAATATAATCTCTAAAACATCCTGTTTTGTTTAAATATAAGTCATTGGGATGACATGTTGCTATTCATTCTCTATCTTCTCATATTTTTTGTAATACTTTCAATTATTTATCTGTTATACTACAATCTCATAGTATCTGTTTTACTACTTTATTATTTTATCTGTTGTACTACTTTCTCATATTTATGTTTTACTAGTTATATGATCTCTCATATTTATCTTTTTTTAACACTTTGTTTTTGAAATAGTATTTTTCAAATAAAATATTTTCAATCTTTTTTTTTTTTTCTTTTTTACTTCTAGAGTTGTTTGAATGGAAACCAAATAGACGATGTGGCCCCCTGTTGTGACAAAATGTCTCTTTTTGAATTTTATTTAAGCCAATAAATTAATTTTTCTTTTTTTTTTTTTTTTTTTTTTTTTTTTTTTTTTTTTTTTTTTTTTTTTTAATTTTTTTTTTTTGAAATAGTATTTTTCTAATAAAATATTTTCTATCTTTTTTTTTTTTTCTTCTTTACTTCTAGAGTTGTTTGAATGGAAACCAAATAGACGATGTGGCCACCTGTTGTGACAAAATGTCTCTTTGTGAATCTTATTTAAGCCAAATAATTAAGTCTTGTGTCACATTCCAATGTGAAGTAAATCGTTTAGGAACTTTTCATTACGTTTGAATTATCTGTATATCGAATTAAAATATGTGGCCATCAATGTATTACCGTCTTTGTTGACACTATTTGATCTAAAACGTAAGTATAGCTATAGTGAAGAAAAAAAAAGAATACATCAAATTACACAACATGATGTATTCAGTGATTAGTGTTAGACTGCTCATTCCATAGTAATTAGTTGATGATAACGTCAGTGAGGCAGTCAGTCTGTGTGAATGTGAATGTGAGCGTACGTGAGTGAACTGGGGTACCTGTTATTGATCGTTGATTTATTTAGTTAGAAAGATACGCAACAAATGATGAAACAGCTTTGTATTATTGGTTGTGTAGATATAAATAGAGTGGGTAATGTGACATGACGTGTGTGTCACATGGCATAGCGTGTGTGTCATAAGGCATAACAATCGTGTCATATGGCACAACGTGTGTCACATGGCATAACGCGTGTGTCATATGGCATAAGGTATGTGTCATAAGTTATGACGTATTGTCGGGGCTGCACATATTATAACCAAAGGTTTACCTGACCGAAAGATCCCAGACATCCCTTTAAACTCTTAGTAGCGGAACATGCTAAAGTATGTCCATTAAAAAAAAAAAACTATAAATTTAAATCAAGTTATGTAAGGTCACCGGAAATGTTATCAAAGGTATTTCGTCGACGATAAATTGATCGACGGAAATTTGATCGAACGGAATTTTGGTCGAATATTTTTTTCAGTTCCCACGTTAAAATTTGCGTCAAATTTCTTTTTTTACGCACTATGATATATAGTCAAACCAACTAATACGTTCAAACAGAAATTTGAAGCAAAATTTTAACGTAAAAACTGACAAAAAATTCGACTAAATTTCTGTTCGATCAAATTACCATCAATCAATTTACCGTCGTCAAAATTTCTTTCGATCAAATTTCCGGATACGGTCGTTTAAAGCGAAACTAAAATGACAATTATCCGCGTTTTTTTTTAAAAATGTTGTATTGTTTGCTATAAACTTTTGTTATGATAATCATCAAGAGATAAACACATTTGTGAAGGCCATACAATAAAGAGACATTACATATATTAATAAACACTGACAAGAAATATGTTGATAAGTCACTATGGATGCTGTCACTGTGGTTGGCGTCACTAGGATTGACAAAACTATAGTTGGAAACAACATGGTTGCGATCTCTATGGTTGGCTTGACTCTGCTTGATATATCTATGGTTGCGTCACAATGGTTGATATCACTATGGTTGGCGTCACTATGTTGGTATTACTATGCTTGAGATCACTATGGTTGGCGTTACTATGGTTAATATAGCTATTGTTGACATCACTATGGTTGGCGTCACTATGGTTGGCGTCACTATGGTTGGCAACACTATGGCTGACTTTACTGATGTTGGGGGTCATCATATGCGGAAAACTCTTGGAGTCACTTCTCAGGACAACTGCACCTTTGGTAAAATTCTTTCGGTCAGTGCTTCTAGCAGTTGCAATCTTTTCTTGTGGAATCGTGTTCCGGTGGCACAGGTTTATGTGGAGAATTAGAAAATGACGCCCAAGTGGAGAAAATGATGCTGAAAAATGTTGGTGCTATGACGCAATCCTTGTTGATGAGCCACAGGGAGTTGTTGAGACATCTCTCCATTTTCCCCAGACCCTAGCATGCACACACTCGTGGAATAGTCACACCAATGAAATTAGCATTTTGGGGCATTTGGAGTTTCCTATAATATTCAAGAGAACTTCACTGCTGATAGTGTCAAAAGACTTAGGTCTAATTTGGTCAAGAAGAGGTCAACATTTTTGTTTTTGATACTACTCCTGCAGCTGTCTAGTAGCAAACACCATGTCAATAATTACATGCGATTTTTACTATTTGGCAAAAGACCCTTCTAAAGATGGCAATTGAGATTGTTGAAGAAATGTACAACAAGTATCTTACCTGCATTTGAAAGTAATTGAATGCTACGGCTTTTCTGCCCCTTTGACCAACTAGCAGCTCCTCCATGCGATTCTCCTGACACAGTCTTCACATGCAGCGAGGAAAAACCGTCGATTACCAAATACTTGAATTGGTTCGTCTACCCCCCCCCCTTTTCCCCGATAATGGTTTTGTTGGTTTCTCGAAGCCATTGTCCATTGTGTGACCGATGTTCGTGCTACAGCTTCTTTGAGCCACACCTGAGAGTTTAGCACCATGTGAGGGACCAAGATTCATTGGCAACCCCAAAGGAATGCGACTGCTACTCAATCAGAGGTGCTACCTCTCCACAAAGAACCACTTACACCAACAATATGACAACTGTCACACTAACAAAATAAAATCTCTGACACTAACAATATGGCATCTCTCACACTACATTATGACATCTGTAACACTAACAATATGACCTCAGTCTGACATACAATATATTGCTAATATCCCTCCAACATTATGTCATATTCCCCACAAACTAATCAATATACACCATGAACAAAATTTCTTCTGTCCCCTTAACAATATTTCTTTTATTCCACTAGCAAAACTTCAAATCCATCGAAAATGTGTTATTTTATCCCACAAACCATATTTCCTATTTGACAACAAAATTTATTTTTAGTGTAAATGTACATATCAATTTGAAATAAATCTAAGTGCTAATATACCTTGCAATTGCAATAAACATTCATTTTACAAATACAATGATTATTTATACTTTTAAAGCCAACAATATTTGCCTGGAAATAATTTATTAAATTAATTATATTTAAAGAATCTCTGAAGAAATCCTAAGTATACCCTTGGACCAAGCAGTTGACTTCTTCATAACATCAAGTCACCTGCTAAAATGTTAAGTCTTTAAGAAAATAAATTATGGGATGGAAATACCGCTTATTCTTTTATTTTGGGGTGGGGGGGGTTCAAAGGTTTCGGATAGAATTTTGAGCGTCCGTCAAAATGTGTCATGTACGGACTCCACTTATACAAAAAAAAAAATGGTGGTTTGAGGTCAGTGTAAAATAATAGCTAATACCCGGCACCATTTAACCGTAAGTTTAAACAGAAGGTTGATTAAGAACTAAACTAGGTAATTAATAATAAACACTAGAAAATTCATAAAGAAACAGTAGGTAATTAAGAATAAACACTTGGATAATTAAGAAACCAAATCAAAATCACTCCAGGATAACTTAGAATAAAATGTAGAGTAATTTGGAGTAAACACTAGGAACATCAAAAATAAACACTAAGGTAATGTAAATCATACTTATGGGTGATCGAACCGGAAATAACATTTTCCCATTAACTAGACATCCTGGAATGTGGTTGAAGGTATCTATCATCTCATTTTCAAAAACAAAGTGTTGCTTATAATTTGCTAAATTCACCACATTCTTAAACAAGTCCTTGCTAAAGCCTTGGTCATAGTGTGAAATAAATTGTCACACAAATAGGGATGAACTAAAGCATCAAGAACTATTGTTATAGAGAGATGTAAAAGGTTTCCATTATAAGCACCGTGTCTGTACTAATCCAGTGAAAACCACATGCATGTGTACGTTAATTCTAGTGGGAGTTTATCAGATATAAAACAACAAATTTTTTATTATTTATACCAAAAAAATCAAAACACCTAAACTTGTATTTGATCAAAATGAATCTTTTATGAGAAACTGATACAATAATCAATTTACAGAGGCTTAATACACAACACATCTTATAATACGGATGGACCATCATTAAAAACGTTGAACCAAGAAACCAACTCAAAGCAACCAACAAATAAATCAAACCACAAACAAACAAACAAAACACAAACAAATAAACAAACAAAAGACTATAAAGAATAAAACAAACAAATACACGTCTTTTATATGCCCCGAATAGCATTAATTATCTGTCCTGGTATGTGAACTAAAGCTGACCCCGCTCGGCTGCGCTAGTATTGGGTGTGGCTTAGTATTATAGTCTGCATTTAACCTCAGCTACACCTAACTAAAATCTATAGTCTGTTTTTTTTAATTCGAATTTTGTAGAATATCGTAGAAGCAGAGGAAAGCGAGTACAATGCGTTGCCTTCAAGGATTGTCATAAGAAACAGCTATATATATATATAAGCCAAGAGATTGAATGACCAGACAACCAGGCAAAAGATTAGAGTTATTTTCAACGAGTGCGAGTTTTGCTAGAAAACTTTGTTTACTGAGTGTGTATAGATTTCTTTCATGAAAGTACATTTGTACCACATTGTATGTTCTTTAACATTATACCAGTACAAGCCAAAAATTCTCCTGTAACTCAATAGTTTCAATTATATTTCTTTTTGATTTTGTAAATGTATAATTACATTAATTAAAGGTATTAACTGTAATTAGCCCTGCTTTTAGCATCGTATTCTTTGTTATTGTATTTAACATATGGTATAGTCTTTTGAAGTGTACTGTTTTAGAACAAGCCATATACATAAATAAGAGATTACTTTGTCCATACTGATAGAGTCTAACAGTACGTAACATAAACCCATAAAAACAAACACAAAAATAAACAACAAAAATATTTTTTTTTTAAACTAACTATAAATGCGTTACTTTTGAATTTCTTTTTGAGATTTGGATAAAGTCGATACATTTTTTTAAAACTAACTATAAATGTGTTATTTTTTAATTTCTTTTTGAGATTTGGATAAAGTCGATACATTTTCTCAAGTTTTTAAAACAGGTCGCTTAATTTTAAAATCGTGCTTCATTTTGATCAAATTATATATGGTAGCTGATAGATTTATTAATAGCCATGAGTTTGTTAATTCATAAAACATAATCAGGTAGAAACAAATCTCTATTTCAAAAACAAATCAGGATGACTCGAGAAAATGTGTTTTATATATCTTTGGTAACAAACAAAATACAACTGAATTTGATAAGTTAAAAGCTTTCTTTTATTTGTTTTTTAAATTCTGTAAATGACATAACAACACAAACAAATTATCGTTTCTACGTTCATTCTATCTGACACAAAAGATCAGCAGCCGTAATTTAAGCTGGGCAGCCGGTACAGACTATGTTGCCGTTCCTGCAACGACATTCCTCACAATCATCAGATGGGATGACATCATAATGGTTGTGGTGCTGTGAAAGTACATTATTTGAATCATCATTTAACGATATTTTATTCAACAAATTTAATATTTTACGAATATTATTTTCCATAAAATATTGTTTTTTCTTTTTAATTATTTAGAATTTTCCAGCAATAGTGTCATTTCGCATTAAAAGACTGAAATACATCGAACAACAAAAATTTTCTAAACGCAATTATAATGTAAATTTCAAATTAAGTAATAATTATATGTGACGTTATTAAGGAAATACTATGTTTCTTACCTGTCCTTGGATCTCACAATCCAGGGGCTGGTACCATGGACAAGCCATCCTCGTGCAGGCAAAGCCACGGTTTCCACAATTACAATTGTTACAGCTATCAATAACTTTCCCCACAGACTCACCAAGTGCAATGCTCTGATAACAGGTTATGTGACATGTGTAGAAAATATATGTGTTTAAAATGAGTTTCTAAACTATTTTTTTTTAAAATTATTACAAATAACACAATAGCTTACTCAAAAATCATGAAATAACAAATTACTTTAACAAACGTTGCTCTGATCAGCATGTCTGTAATGAAATCTTAACTAAACAGGCGCTGCCACAAATCCCCTTGCCTACCAGGGGAACATAACCACCAACCCCCTTGGCCTACCAGGGGAACATAACCACCAACCCCCTTGCCCTACCAGGGGAGCATAACCACCAACCTGCTTGCCCTACCAGGGGAAAATAACCACCAACCCCCTTGGCCTACCAGGGGAACATAACCACCAACCCCCTAGCCCTACCAGGGTAACATAACCATCAACCCCCTTGCCTTACCAGGGGAACATAACCACCAACCCCCCTGCCCTACCAGGGTAACATAACAACCAACCCCCTTGCCCTACCAGGGGAACATAACTCCCCTTGCCTTACCAGGGGAACATAACCACCAACCCCCCTGCCCTACCAGGGTAACATAACAACCAACCCCCTTGCCCTACCAGGGGAACATAACCACCAACCTCCTTGCCCTACCAGGGGAACATAACCACCAACCCCTTGCCCTACCCGGGGAACATAACCACCAACCCCCTTGGCCTACCCGGGGAACATAACAACCAACCCCTTGCCCAACCAGGGGAACATAACAATCAACCCCCTTGCCCTACCCAGGGAACATACCAACCAACCCCTTGCCCTACCTGGGGAAAATGACCACCAACCCCCTTTCCCTACCCGGGGAACATAACAACCAACCCCTTTGCCCTACCCAGGGAACGTATTAACCACTGCATCATGCTTCCCATTCCGTCAGTCCAACGGCATGCATAGTATCTCCCCAAATTGTACCAACGACCATCAGAAGTAGCATTTTCCAACTGTAGTTATATCTACAGTGAAATCAAAGGTAGACACGAGGTATGGATCATGTTGCTGATGATATTTATGAGACATGAGGCGGTTAGTGAACGTCTCATGGTACTGATTCTAAACACACAGTCTTTAAGAAGGCTTTTCATGGGGAACCGTTTCATCCCATCGTTATTTATTTACACGGTAGAAGTTGGCGGTAGAAAACCGAAATTAAAGGCGACCACCGCTTCCCCCGGATGTACAGGACAGTATTTTAGGACATAAATGAAACATCTCGACCCTTGCACAGTGAATTGCTAGTGATATAAGCATGGCCAAACCATCGAACATTCGGATGTACTTAGGGTGAGATTACCCCGAAAAGTCTAGTCAATGGAGTGAATTTACGGAAGGTTATTGTTCTAGCAGAAGGATGAATCCAACGTGCCACTTCGCGGCCCCATATGTAGGAGACTGTTCCAGCAGAAGGATGAATCCAACGTGCCACTTCGCGGCCCCATATATAGGAGACTGGTCCAGCAGAAGAATGAATCCAACGTGCCCCCTCGCGGCCCCATATGTAGGAGACTGTTCCAGCAGAATAATGAATCCAACGTGCCACTTCGCGGCCCCATATGTAGGAGACTGTTCCAGCAGAAGGATGAATCCAACGTGCCACTTCGCGGCCCCATATTTAGGAGACTGTTCTAGCAGAAGGACATCCCTAACGTTGCGCACTTGGCCGAGTATTTGTGTACTGTGCGGGATTAGGAGCGTGCTTTGATGAAGGTATTAATCACTTTATCTCGACGGTTCACTGACGACATTTCTAAAGTACTTACATTTGCTGGTCCAACAATTTGGAACGCCCTTTATGTCTGTCTCAGAAACAATCAGACACTGGAGTCCTTTAAAACCGATTTAAAGACATATTTATTTCGCAAACACCTTCTGGGATGATTGTCTACCATATTTTCCATTTAATGCATATTAGCTGTGTTTCTCAGGGTTGAAATGTCTAGAAAGACTTTGACATTGTATGCTTGTAATTAGTTTTTGTAGTGTTGCGTTTGTTTTAAATGTGGTAAATTATAGATTTTTTACTCTTGTACCGCGCTTCGAGCCTTTGGGGATGAAGCGTGTTTTTGAAATACACGTTATTATTATTATTATTACAAATAAAAGTATAAAAATAATATTATTGCGATGTTTATTGATGTACTTTTTCCAGACCTGATTTGAATTTTTTATAATGTACTTTTTCAGACCTGAATTTGAATTTTTTATTAATGTACTTTTTCAGACCTGAATTTTTTTATTGATATACTTTTTGAGACCTGAATTTTTTAATTGATGTACATTTTGAGACTTGAATTTTTTATTGATGTACTTTTTCAGACCTGAATTTTTTTTATTGATGTACTTTTTGATACCTGAATTTTTTATTGATGTACTTTTTCAGACCTAAATTTTGTATTGATGTACTTTTTCAGACCTGAATTTTTTTTTCTTTTTAATATACGTGGCAATGTAAACCTTTTAAATACATGTAAATCTCTTTTTTCGTGCAATTAAAAATGTTAACTTATAGATGTCATTTAACAGACATATAAAAATTTCATTGAGTGGTGTGACGACACATTATATTTTTTAATGTATGTACTTAATTTGAGAAACATAAAAGTTAACAAAACACTGCTTAATTCACCTTTGTCGTTATATATAGTACATTGCATACATTACAATGAAATGACACACGGTATACTGCATACATTACCATAAAATGACGTAGAATATGCTACTCACTTGGCCATTGATCCGACAGACCGTCTCAATAATTTCCGATTCTCCAAAGCCCAAGTTCATGCAGCACACCATCAAGGCAACCATTGTAACAATCAATTTCATTTTCGATTTCTAAAGTTGAAAGAAAATTTAATTTATAATTATTTCTAACAAACGCCCTTAATGAAATTATTTACTCTAAAACTTATATTATCATGAAATTATTGTTAAAGTATACAATCTCTTAAATGATAACAAAAACCAATAACTTTCTAGTGGAGAAGCTGATTAATCTTAAAATTGAAATAATCCTTACATTTATCTGAAGGAGAAGTGAATTTTTGCTGCAATTATTTACTAAAAACAAGCATTAATATCATTCAATAGCAACAGCGACATTCTGCAGTGTAATTGTCTCAACAATTATTGTCAAATTGTGTGGCGTTTGTTCATTAAAATTCAAAACGCAATTTGGAATAAGCGCTTTTAAATATTGCAATTATTATTTATGTTGGTCCGAGGACAAAATTTTATCACTAAAACTCAATTAACACGAGATAGAATCATACAGCAAACGTTCCATAAAGATCGCCCTGTCTGATGACACAGCAAAGGCTTTGATAAAGTATGTAAATTCATACAATATGTAGCATAGAAGTTACATTGACTCAGGCAACAGATAATAGGCACACATGATGTCAGGTTATTTTTTACAAACTTAAATGGGATTTTCCTTTCAGATCCCACCCTCCGTCTAACAATAGGAGTTTATTTTAGTGTTGAACCTATTAAAATTGTGTAGCATAAAGATGTGTCTTTTGGAATATGAAATCATCCCATGCACAGGTAACAAAGCAAAGAGCTGCTGACACGTTGCCGATGTTTTACTTTTGAAAGTCGACCCGTTAAGAACTGTGCCACGGTGTTTAGGGTTCCACTTTTGAAACCGTTACTGTGTACGCCAAAGCCTGGAGGCCACTTTGAGGCCGTTAGTATTACTTTCCTCGGAGAGCTTTCAGCGTTCTGTTGGTTACTCTGTGTACAAGATGACCGGTACAAATCCACCAGTCTTGGCAGGCATAAAACTTGTGTAGTAGTTGTGATGGCAACATCGGGCTTGAAGAATAGAACATTTTTTATACCTTTATATTAATTAACTTCGCTTGTGTTCTTGGCTGGCAGGCCAAATCTTCGGACGGCTAACTGACCCATTCTCGTCAGCCCGTTAAGCTGAAATTGGCCCAAATAAACCTATCAAATGTTCAGCCCCATCCTTCAACCCAACAAAAATCAATTTTTCCTGTTTTCAAGAAAAAGATAAAGACAAATGCTGAAGATGAGTTCATGAAATAAAATTCCCGCCAACTGCGCTAAAAGACATTTTTTTTTTTAAAATCCCAAACGTGCCTTTGGTGCGTAATATTTTCTTTCGTTTTTTCTGAAAAGGTTGTTGAAATAAATCTGCAAATGAAATTCGAGTGTTTCGCTGAAATATGAATATAGTTCAGGGGCGTGAAAAAATATGCAGTTCTCAGGCATGGGGGGGGGGGGAAGAACTATTTTGGATTCTTACACTGTGGGTTATTTGTAAAAATGTCTTGTGGATTCTTACACTGTTTGTTATTTAATATGAATATAGTTGAGGGGGGTGAAAAAATATGGAGTTTTCAGGCATGGGGGGGGGGGGGAAGAACTATTTTGGATTCTTACACTGTGTGTTATTTGTAAAAATGTCTTGTGGATTCTTACACTGTTTGTTATTTGTAAGAATGTCTTGTGGATTCTTACACTGTGCGTTATTTGTAATAATGTCTTGTGGATTCTTACACTGTGCGTTTTTTGTAAGAATGTCTTGTGGATTCTTACACTGTGCGTTATTTGTAAGAATGTCTTGTGGATTCTTACATTGTGCGTTATTTGTAAGAATGTTTTGTGGATTCTTACACTGTGCGTTATTTGTAAGAATATCTTGTGGATTCTTACACTGTGCGTTATTTATAAGAATGTCTTGTGGATTCTTACACTGTGCGCTATTTGTAAGAATGTCTTGTCAAATTTTCAGCCCTACCCCCATTGCTCGCTATTGCATTATTTTTAAGGATTTATACGAAAACTATTTTTTTAAGGGGTTATTTATTTATTTAGCATCTATAAAAAAAACCTAGTGATGATCTGAGAAAGCCGCTGCCCCCCCCCCCCTTTTGTTTCTTTGAATCAGCCGATCAAATATCTCGTGAGTTAAGTCTAAAATTGGACACAACAGATTTAAGGATATCATTTGAGGAAACACAATAATATTGACACAAATGCGTGGTGTTTCAAAGTGTTTGCACACATTTTTTTTCATGGCATAAATGTGCTATTTCTAGGCATCAAAGATGTTTATATATGTTTGCATTTAATCACGTTTGTAAAAATGTTGACTAATAAAAATATAATATAAAGTACACTTACAGTTGACTACACAGTAATAAAAAAAATCACAAAGTACACTTACAGTTGACTACACAGTAATAAAACAATCACAAAGTACACTTACAGTTGACTACAAAGTAACAAAAAAAATCACAAAGTACACTTACAGTTGACTACACAGTAACAAAAAAAATTACAAAGTACACTTACAGTTGACTACAGAGTAACAAAAAAATTACAACGTATACTTACAGTTGACTACACAGTAACAAAAAATCACAAAGTACACTAACAGTTAAATAAACAGTAACGAAATAAAACATAAAGTACACTCACAGATGTCGACACAGTAACTCAGTGACTACAGATACACGGATGTCCAAATTGAGATGTGATTCCCAGACGTACACAACAAACCCTTGTTCGGCTGTTTATATTTGTAAATACCTCCCCCCCCCCCCCCCCACAAACCTAGTTTCACCCAGCTGTTGTCTGTATCTCACTCTCGCCAGTCATTAACTGCTGTGGTAATCACTCGTAAAAAGCCAAGCAAAAATTATGTTTTAAGTTTACCCATTCGTAGAGGGCTCGCATCGAAGAAAACAAACCTTGACCTTTCAATCCAAATGGTCAACAGATGTTCATGTTGTGGACAACTATAATCTTAGTGGTTCTCCAACTTTTCAATAATGCTTCTCTTAAATGTACGAGATGTATTTTATAGAAATTTAGTAGTATAATTCAATTGAACATCTTTTGTATCAATCATTTTGCATAATTTTCATTGCAAAGGTATTTTTCTCCATCCTTTGTTACGCATTGTTCATTGTTTATTCCAAATCTTAACATATTTTCAATTTTCAATATATCAAGCGCGGGTATCCATGCTACTTTAGCATGCTCAAGAAGAAATTAATGAAAGGACTGCTTTCAAGCTTAATAAATGAATGAAATAGCGAAACGAGGTATGTGGAAGCTTGAAATAAGATAACAGGACAAAAAACAAGGACGTTTCGGCATAAAGCCTTCCTCAGCCAACAATAGAAATGAAAATATAACAAAGAAAAGAGCACAGTAGACAACTCAAGCAGTGTTCATTCGTGTCTCCGGAAGTGAAAAAACAGGAAGCGAGAGAATATAACTATTGACACTGTGAAAAATAAAGTCCACAATAATAATGGACTAGAATATCCAGGGATACATCAGCACACAGCAATAAGAATATAGATGAAATATAAGGAAACAGAGAAACATCAGTAGGATATTATTTGATTAATACCATATGGAGATATGGTGCCAAACAGCTGAATAAATTTATTTTCCATTTTAACCCTATCTGGTGTGTTACTGCATGAAATCAGTGCCGTAATGGTTACTGCGCTCTGGTTTCCATAAATCTATTAAAACAGAAAAGTTTTCAAATGTTTCTTAATGATTTTTTATCATTTCCTATTCCCGTCAAAGATTGAGACAAACTGTTCCATAATTTTGACACTATCGCTTCAAAAGAGCGCACTCCGTAAAAAAAAATTCTGTGATCATCCACATTGGGATTTTCAGTCAGGACTGTGTTGAAGACTGCAAGTTCTTTAAGGCTACGTGTTTATAAATCAGTTATTTGAGATATTCCTGTGCAGAGCCTTCTATGCAGCTGTACGCCAGGGACAGAATTTTGTGGTTAATGCGCTCACTCACAGGAACCCAATGGAGATCTCGTAGAACTGGGATGATGTGGTCACAAGGGTACGTTACAGCTATGATTTCATGTTATTAAAAGAATCACAAAGTTAACTGGCATTCATAAAGATTGATTTGGTGTATCCAGGGGCCTTGTTTTTTTATGATTTTTGCCACCTTTATATAAGTTGTGCTTATGGAAGGGAGAATTTCAAAATTGACACTTGTCCCCAAATATAATTGTGTCAAAATATAATTTAGTACGTTTTATTAGGCTGTCGATATCACACAAGGCATCATTTCCTTCCAACCAGAACAACGAGTGTTCATATCAGACCACAGATTTTTTTTTTTTTAATTATTGACATCTATACATTTATCAAAGGCTTCTTAAATACAAGACTTGTAAATTATCATCTCAATTTTATTATTGACATCAGATGATCACATAGTATTATCACAGTGTTAAACCTGGATTTTGGATAAAATTATATAGAGAGAAAATGAGCACCTGCAAGATCAGATATTTTAAGGCCAGCGGCTGGTAAAACAGCAAGGGACCACATTCGGAACCGGGAAATTAGCCACATTGTTTAGCCATCCGAGTAAGCAAGTAATTGGCTTTACAAGAAATTAATTGGTTTGACACCTTGTCATAATAAATCAACCAACTCGCATAGCAAGCGTTCGATGGCAGGCATTCTGGTTTCAGAGTTTATTGTATGAAAGGTGATGGACCACTAATTCATTGTTTACAAGAATTGATATTAATCTGGAGTTTTATGGGGTAACATTTCTCCATTTTCCGGGTCACAGTCTGTCACATGGCGGCCTAAGGTCGAGGCGAGATTGGCCTGGGGCACGAGTGATCTGGGAAACATTCGGGGTACATGCTCGCCCAATCCCATGTTACCCACACGGATAATGTGGGGAAAATTGTCCACATGTTTGGAGCTAGGGTTAGGGCACATGTTTGGATCTAGGGTTAGGGAACAAGTTAAGAGTTGGGTTAGGGCTAGGCTTAGGTCACATGTTAGGAGCTATCCATAGCGTTAGGGAACATGTTAGGATCTAGGGTTAGGGCACCTGCAAGGAGCTTGGGTTAGAGCACATATAAAGAGCTATGGTTAAGGCACATTTCCGGATCTAGGGTTCTGGAACATGTTAGGAACTAGGGTTAGGGTACATGTTATGAGCTAGGATTAGGGCACATTTGGAGCTTGGGTTAGGGCACATGTTAGGAGCTAGGGTTGGGGCACATTTCGGATATAGGGTTATGGAACATGTTAGGAGCTAGGGTTAGGGAACAAGTTTGTAGCTGATGTTATGGAACATGTAAAGACCTAGGGTTTAATTAAGTTTTAAGAATTAGGGTTAAGGTTTATGTTGCGAGCTAGATTTAGGGCTCATGCTGGAAGGTACGGTTAGGGTACATGTTGGGAGCTATGGTTAGAGTACATGTTGGGAGCTATGGTTAGAGTACATGTTGGGAGCTATGGTTAGAGTACATGTTGGGAGCTATGGTTACAGTACATGTTGGGAGCTATGGTTAGAGTACATGTTGGGAGCTATGGTTAGAGTACATGTTGGGAGCTATGGTTAGAGTACATGTTAAGGAGCTATGGTTAGAGTACATGTTGGGAGCTATGGTTAGAGTACATGTTAAGGAGCTATGGTTAGAGTTCATGTTGGGAGCTATGGTTAGAGTACATGTTAAGGAGCTATGGTTAGAGTACATGTTAAGGAGCTATGGTTAGGGTACATGTTGGGAGCTATGGTTAGGGTACATGTTGGGAGCTTTGGTTAGAGTACATGTTGGGAGCTATGGTTAGAGTACATGTTGGGAGCTATGGTTAGAGTACATGTTGGGAGCTATGGTTAGAGTACATGTTGGGAGCTATGGTTAGAGTACATGTTGGGAGCTATGGTTAGAGTACATGTTGGGAGCTATGGTTAGAGTACATGTTGGGAGCTATGGTTAGAGTACATGTTGGGAGCTATGGTTAGAGTACATGTTGGGAGCTATGGTTAGAGTACATGTTGGGAGCTATGGTTAGAGTACATGTTAAGGAGCTATGGTTAGAGTACATGTTGGGAGCTATGGTTAGGGTACATGTTGGGAGCTATGGTTAGAGTACATGTTGGGAGCTATGGTTAGATTACATGTTGGGAGCTATGGTTAGAGTACATGTTGGGAGCTATGGTTAGGGTACATGTTGGGAGCTTTGGTTAGAGTACATGTTGGGATCAATGGTTAGAGTACATGTTGGGAGCTATGGTTAGAATACATGTTGGGAGCTATGGTTGGGGTACATGTTGGGAGCTATGGTTAGAGTACATGTTGGGAGCAATGGTTAGAGTACATGTTGGGAGCTATGGTTAGAGTACATGTTGGGAGCTATGGTTAGAGTACATGTTGGGAGCTATGGTTAGAGTACATGTTAAGGAGCTATGGTTAGAGTACATGTTGGGAGATATGGTTAGAGTACATGTTGGGAGCTATGGTTAGAGTACATGTTAAGGAGCTATGGTTAGGGTACATGTTGGGAGCTATGGTTAGGGTACATGTTGGGAGCTATGGTTAGAATACATGTTGGGAGCTATGGTTAGAGTACATGTTGGGAGCTATGGTTAGAGTACATGTTGGGAGCTATGGTTAGAGTACATGTTTGGAGCTATGGTTAGAGTACATGTTAAGGAGCTATGGTTAGAGTACATGTTGGGAGCTATGGTTAGGGTACATGTTGGGAGCTTTGGTTAGAGTACATGTTGGGAGCTATGGTTAGAGTACATGTTTGGAGCTATGGTTAGAGTACATGTTGGGAGCTAAGGTTAGAGTACATGTTTGAAGGTATGGTTAGAGTACATGTTGGGAGCTATGGTTAGAGTACATGTTGGGAATATGCTTAGAGTAAATGTTAAGGAGCTATGGTTAGAGTACATGTTGGGATCTATGGTTAGAGTAAATGTTAAGGAGCTATGGTTAGAGTACAGGTTGAGAACTAAGGTTAGGTCGCATGTTAGGACCAAAGAGAAGGTTACATGTTAGGACGAAGGATTAGAGCACATGTCAGGGATCTAGGGTTATAGTACATGTTGGGAACCTGAGATAGAGTAGATATTAGGAGCTTGGGCTAGAGTACATGTTATGAGCTAGGGTTAGGGTACATGTCAGAAGCTAGGGTTAGGGTACATGTTAGGAGCCACGTATATGGTACATGTTAGGTTCTAGGGCTAGGGCACATGTTAGTACCTAAAGTTAGGGCACATGATTACAGCTGCACCTAAGCCATATTAGATAACAAAGTCGTTATCGTTGACAAAAAAATGAACACCCCATTGATGACGTGTCTACTAGGCAACAACCTCTGAGGGTGAGTCTCCTGGTTGACACCCCTTGAGGGTGAGTCTCCTGGTAGACACCCTTTGAGGGTGAGTCTCCTGGTTAACACCCCTTGAGGGTGATTCTCCTGGTTGACACCCCTTGAGGGTGAGTCTCCTGGTAGACACCCCTTGAGGGTGAGTCTCCTGGTAGACACCCCTTGAGGGTGAGTCTCCTGGTAGACACCCCTTGAGGGTGAGTCTCCTAGGCAAACGTTTCATCCCCGTCACTAGCTAGTACCTGTCTTGTGATGTGTATGTAAGGGCCAGGATTCGACATCATATTTTCAGTTTAAAATGTGTGTAGGAGTTGTTTCAAAGCATTTTCCTACTAAAAGCAAATGCTGTACATGAATGATTAGGTTACAACGAAATCTTACACGTAAACTGTTGCAACTAGTCGAAACTTAGAAAAAAATACAATGCCTTGTTGGTGGATTTTATAGTAAATATATCCACATTTTTTTGTGAAAGTGTTCTTGTCATCAACCGAATATATATATATACATATATATATACATACATATATATATATATATATATATATATTTATATATATATGAAGAGTTATTTAGAGTCCTTATCAAAAGAATTTTTTTTTTTAAAAATACCTTTATAGAGTCCCCTTCAGGATGCTTTGATGTAAATTTCATGGAACACTATAGACGTACGAGGTTTTGTTATAGATATTTTAGTTTCGGAATAATGACTATATAAAAAGAGTCTATTTTTACAAAGCATTCCATAAAAATCTATATCATTCCACGTATGCATGTAAATTAGGAAACTGTCAATGCGATCATAGAGTTTACTGAAATGTTAGTTCAGTTTCATAGATTTCCACTAGTGTCTATGGTTGTTCGCCCTCAAGTGCTATGAGATCAAATTAAAAGATATATTAAAGTTTATAAAACCTTACAAAACTGTGCTAGAGGCTCTAAAAATGTATTTCCCATTATTATAGCAGCAAACAATTCAAGAAAGCTATACAAGAAAGCTTATGTTACAATGCAATCTTCGTGATAGGTTAAAGAGCTATTTTTACATAATTTCTTAATAATAAAGGTGCTTTTTAAATTGATTTTCACATCTTTTTGTTTAAAGAAGGGGGAATGGGGGCGGAGGGTAAATTAAATCTTAAATAAAGCGATTTATCTTTACAGCTTCTTAACCAATTTTAATGAGACATTTTTAAAAAAAAATAAAGTTTGTTCGATATCCAAACTACAATACTTACTCCTTTAAAATATTCCAAATTAAATTATTATGGCATGCGCGGTGCAAATGGTACAGTTTACAAGGCAACATCTTAGCAAAATCCTTTTCCCTTTTTGTTATTGAGAGTATTTGGTGCTGAGTTAATTGTTAAACCTTTGGCTATGCAATTTGAATTGTTACATCTTTATTGATATCTTTGGTGACAACTTTTGAGATATTTTGATGACATCTTTAGTGACATCTTTGGTGACATCTTTGGTGAATCTTTGTGACATCTTTGGTGACATCTTTGGTGACATCGTTATTGTCATCTTTGGTAACATTTTGTTGATATCTTTGGTGACATCTTTGGTGACATCTTTGGTGACATTTTGGTGACATTTTGGTGATAGTTTTGTTATGAGAGAGGACATTTGCTTGTTACGATTTAGTCTTTTAAAAAAGAAAATTTCAGAGTTTTTGGAGTTTGGCAGACATGAGGAAATGGTGTTAGAGTTGGAAAGACGTTTTCTTTGGCGTGTCGTTGAAATCAGCCTGGATTTCGAGGTACAAATGGGGTTGTGATGGACAATTCTTGAGATCATGAATATTGAAGAAGACATTTGATGTCACGAAGCGTTGCTGTCGTTTGCGTTTGCAAGAATTAGCGTGATCCTCGGCGTGATCCTGAGCGTGATCCTGAGCATGATTCTGGGCGTGATCCTGTGCGTGATCATGAGCGTTATCCTTAGCGTGATCATGAGCGTCATTCTCAGCGCGATCCTGAGCGTGATCCTGAGCGTGATACTGAACGTGATCCTGAACGTGATCCTGAGCCTGATCCTGAGCGTGATCCTGAGCGTGATCCTGAGCGTGATCCTGAACGTGATCCTGAACGTGATCCTGAACGTGATCCTGAACGTGATCCTGAGCTTGATCCTGAGCGTGATCCTGAGCGTGATCCTGAGTGTGATCCTGAGCGTGATTCTGAGCGTGATCATTAGCGTGATCCTTAGCTTATTGCTTTTCGTGATACTTACCATAATCCTTGTCGAGAGGCTGAGCGCGATACTTTGTTTTATCCTTAGCGTGATCCTTGGAGTGAAACTTATCATGATGCTTAGCGTGATCATTAGCGTGACGGAACTAATTAAGATACCTACAACGAACGTTAATTGAATGCATGTGTTATTCAATCTTTAGCCCCCCCCCCTCTTTTAATCCCGTAACACCAAATATTAATATCAACTAAACTGTTCTTCGCCTTCCATTCTTGTAAAAGTATTCTCAGTCCGAATTGACCCACTTTACGCTATCCTAACAGGCGGAGACTTGGCACACATACTCGTTGCCGAAGAGAACAGATTCTTTCAAATTGTAAGCCCCGTCCCTCACCCCAAACCTCAAAAATTAGTTTTCCTCTTTCTCAAGCGGAAGATTAAGAACTGTAGCCATCGCCAAGTCACCCAATAATGAATATAAAGGAGTTATACGAAAAACGTTGTTATATTAAAGGGGGTGTTTAATTAAAAACTGGGAGAAAGGAACCAAACATAAAATAACACTTTATTCATTGCCGTTTACTTTTCAATGGATTATTTTTAAATTTAAATAACATTACGTTGAAACTTTGATAACAATCAAATAAGATGAAAAAAATAATGATTAAGTGTCATTAATATACGGATAGTATTTTATTATTTCAAGAGTAAACTCAACTTAATTTCTTTTTTTTTAAACACGATTTTAAAGCCCTCTCCCAATCAGCAGCCCTCTCCCACTCACCAGCTCTCTCCCACTCACCAGCCCTCTCCCACTCACCAGCCCCCTCCCACTCACCAGCCCTCTCCCACTCACCAGCCCTCTCCCACTCACCAGCCCTCTCCCACTCACCAGCCCTCTCCCACTCACCAGCCCCCCGCCACTCCCCAGCCCTCTCCCCCTCGCCAGCCCTCTCCCACTCACCACCCCCCTCC
>CAXITT010000592.1:30509-106366 GCA_964033795.1 Lymnaea stagnalis | reverse complement strand
CCCCCTCCCACGCACCCGCCCCCTCCCACGCACCAGCCCCCTCCCACTCACCAGCCCCCTCCCACTCACCAGCCCCCTCCCACTCACCAGCCCTCTCCCACTCACCAGCCCACTCCCACTCACCAGTCCTCTCCCACTCACCAGCCCACTCCCACTCACTAGCCCTCAGCGTGCCCTACAGTGCAGCCACTACCTCTCAAGCTCCCCGTTTTTGTTCCCTACTGATAATAAACACAAATTGGCGTAGTATAATTAAGTGTTTATTGAACGCCTGTGAAGTTAGATGTCCCTTAACTTTCACTTATGTTGATAATTTGGACTAAATGAGATCCATCCACATTTGTGTTAACTGTAAAGATAATTTTACTGTGGTATTTTTGAGTAATTTTCCCAGTGATTAATGGCAGGCAAATGGGAGTACAGACAACAGATGGGTGGAAATAAAGAAGTGTGGGAAGGTAAGGGGGCTAAGAACTGAGGTTTTAAAAACAGCTCGAAGACTTTCTGATAATTTACACTTAGAAACCAGATCACTGTTTGGTCATCTCTGCCACTGTGGTCACCGTTTTACTGCGAGCATATGTGTGACTGTACTTTATGTTTAATTTCGTTACTTTCTTGTCAAAGACATGTGTACATTATCTTTTGTTTTTATTACGTGTTAACCAGTTAACCGTCTAGCGATCGTGAATTTAATAGAATGTAACTATCAAAATCCACGCTGTATTTAACCAGCAAATCATCGAATTCTTTTTCTTGTTGTGCAATTTGTTGCCATATTTGAGTTCAAATACAGCTCTTTACCATTTGGGGTTTTTCAAACAATTTTAACTGGACAATTTTACAACAAAGATTGTTCTTTATCCATTCTAAATTAACTAATTTGGTGAAAATATAAAATATTATATTGTTTGTTTATTTAGTGTCGGGGGAGGGGGGGCACGTGATAGTTAAAAAAAGAAGACAACATCTTTCAATACTATTTCTCATTATAATGGAAGAAACTAGCCAAATTTAACTGTATTTATCTCAATTATTTTATTTTATAGTTTCCCGTCTTAGCGACCCTTTTAAAATGTAATTCCTATTTTTTTTGCAATTGATAAAAAAAGCGTTACCTTTGGCTTTGATAAGTATCACTGTATAAATAAGACACATTTTTAAAGGTAAGGTTTGACTTAAAACCAGTGGCGTTGCTAGGGGGGTGCGGACCAGAGAGGGTCACACCCAATTGAAAAATTGCATAATTACAGAGCACACACTGCTCCGTCCAACTGATTTTCATAAAAGGATAACCGACCACACAGAAATTTTCCACACTTGTAACCAATCTTAATGCGTGCTTTATTAAAAGTTATATGTTGATGCGTCAGAAATGAGGTGACCCTAGAATTAGGTCAGAAAAAAACGCCGTTTAAAATGACTTTTGACCCATTTATAGGGTTAATTAGTGACGTAGCTAGGGCAGTGCGGGGGTGCGGACCACAATGGGTGACACCATCCCAGGGGGTGACACCATCCCAGGGGGTGACACCATCCCAGGGGATGACACCATCCCAGGGGGTGACACCATCCCAGGGGGTGACACCATCCCAGGGGGTGACACCATCCCAGGGGGTGACACCATCCCAGGGGATGACACCATCCCAGGGGGTGACACCAAATGGAAAGATGGCATATTTGCAGAGCACAAAGCGCTCGGTCTAACAGAATTTCATAAAAGGATAACCCATCACACGTACATTTTCCACACGTGTAGCTAATCCCAATGGTGTGTCAGAAACACCTTTTTGACCATAATTTAACGCCGATTGAAGTGTTTGGTAACTTTCATAAATGACACGAAGCAATATTCATCTAAATTCTGAGAAATAAAGCTTTCCATCTAAACGAAATAAGATGTGGTCGGACGATTCTAAGTTAATGAATCGAATCGGTAAAAATTAATAACATTAAAAATGAGTTTTAACCTATTTTTAGGGTAAACAAAATAATATTTTACAAAATTTTCTAATACTTTTTAATAATAAATTTAAACAATTTTTAAACTTTTAAAAGATGTTTTTGAAACCAAATCTATCGAAACCCAGAAATACTCTAAAATAAATATGTTCGCCGATTCGTCACTAGCCCCACATCTTAACATTGGAGCACGATTGTAATACAGCATAATGTCTTTTACATGTTGTCTGTGATTTCAAGTTTATCTTCTACCTTTAGCTTTGGGATGATCTACTTGATGAAGTTAATCTTACACAGAAGTATCTGCAGACTGAAGGCTTTACTCTGGACAAAATGATGACCAACCTGGAGGCCTTAAGATTGTTTCTGCACGAGAATCGCTTTCACTTTGTGTAACATGCTATTGAAAATATACCGGTACTTTTAAAATCAGACCAATATGAAATTTCGTTAGAGAGAACAAAAAGGTTTAAGAAGAGAACGAAAGGAGAACAATTAAGAGATGCTAAGACTCTCTCTGTGAGAAGTAAAGAGCAGAGAGATGGGTGTGCATTGCTCGCTTTCATTCTGAAATCTAGATCAGTGATCAAGGAATTAGCAGATATGTTTGGGGCTGTTCAACTCAAAGAGTCCACTATCAACAAGTGATGTCCGTTCCAAAATTAACCTCTTTCTATGATAAGTTGTCAGAAGATGAACTTTTAAAAGAAATACTAGGCTTAGAAGACACTAAAGGCAGCTGATATCGAATTCCAAAGTAAAATTAATGTAAAAATAACTATAACTTAACGTTTTTACTTCTTCTTCTTCTATATTTTGAGGACCTTCGATTAATCTTTTGATCTTTCTCGCTCCTATAATTTCTTAAATACAGTTCTTAAATACATTTATCTTCTGACCTTTAATTAATTTGTTTTTTGTTCTTGTCATTGTTATACTGTGGACTTTTTTCAACTATAACAAATCCTTCTTTGAAGTTGGAGTGGGGATGTGTGTGTGTGGGGGGGGGTGGGGGATGACACCACGAGTCCCTAGCTACGCCACTGGTGACACCGACCCTAGCTACGCCACTGCTTAAAACCATTGCATTCGTCTGCACAAAACTTGACTAATAAAGATATTAGATGTGCCAAACGTCCCTGGAGTTTATAAATCTGTCTTTTTATGGGAGAAAATGTTCACTGATTTTGACAGGGCCTAGGTGTAGCGCTCTAGATTTTCTTTTCAAAAGCGAATCACCAAGCAAGCCGCGTATATTGTCTACTATTTTGTTGATACACAATTCCGTTATGTGTAAATGTTCTTATTTAATATACCAAAAAAGCAGAAATTTATAATACAAACTTTCTGGTTTGAAGACTTCTCATGGTGGCACTTGTCAGGATTACGCTGCTTAAGTTTCAAACATATGAAATGCATCGTATGTGCATTATTATCTGTTTGGGAAAATCGACATTAAATAAATCTTACAATATATACTGAACACTGTAGCAATTTTACTCAAAGCCCTTAACTGTTTCATCAGACAGGGATATCTCTTTATTGATTTATGAGGGATGATTCTCTCTCCTGATACTTCAGTTTCATTGGTGACATTTTGTCCTCCGACCTACTTATGCATCGCTTTTATTTAAAATTGCGAAGTTCAGCTACGGTTTAAACTGTTGATGAACAGACACCGTGAACGTTGACCGTACTCTACAAGAAACATATTCTTCACAAGTTTCTAGTGTCATTGCAGGGAGCGAAGAACTTGTCTTTAGTAATGAATGGCAGCAATCTTTACATCTCCTTTTGTTAAATATAATAATTTATCAAATCTGAATATTATTCAATTTTATTCGAAAGCTTTGTATATATAGATTTTTTTTTTTTCATTGTTTTGAGAGGGGATGAATTAAATAGAATAAATCAAAGTTGACAAAGTTCTTGGACATAATGCTTCAATATCCCAGAGTGTTAGAAATAAGTTGACAAAGTTCTTGGACATAATGCTTCAATATCCCAGAGTGTTAGAAATAAGTTGACAAAGTTCTTGGACATAATGCTTCAATATCCCAGAGTGTTCGAAATAAGTTGACATTTCTTACATTTGTCCAACCAGATATTGAAAATGAAATTGATTCTTTCAACTGTGGCCTTGATGGTCTTGCCGCATGAATTTTCTCTTTGGGAGATCTGAAGTTATTGATTCAGTATGTCGGATCAATGCTCAAGTAAGTAGTGCATTCAAATGTTAAACCGGATTTTTTTTGGTACAAACCGTTTTGCGTTTAATAATCAAGTTTAATACCCGATTAGGGTTAGCTTTTCTAGCTCAAAATTGAGTTTAGGTTAACTTATCTAGCTGAAAATTGGATATAGTTCAACTAATCTAGCCTAAAATTGGATTTAGTTAATTTATCTAGCTTAAAATTGGATTTAGGTTTTATAATCTATTTTAAGAGCGGATTTCGGTTGATACAACGTATTGAACTTTGTGCAAAACAAGCTCATATTTTGACATAGTTTTATAGTTATAGTGAAAATATAAATGATAATAAAGGAAGGACTGCATTCAAGCTGTGTGAATAAAATAGTATAACAAATTATTTTGAAGCTTGAAATTAAAAGATTTGAAAGTTTCGGCTAAGAGCCTTCTTCAGCAAACAGGACATGTTAAAATGCTTCATGACACAGATCACAGTAAACAACTTTAGAGATCTCCTTTGTTGTTGCCGGAAGTAGGATTACAGTAAGGGAAATAATATAAATATTAGTACTATGAAAAATAAGGTCCAGTATCGTCTTGGTCAACAATATCTAGGGATACGTAAAATGAAAGGAAAAAGACAAAAGAAGCAATACAAGAAAGTTGAGAAACATAAGTAGGAGAGTATTTAATTACTTCCATATGGTGATATGTTTCCCGAAAATCTGAATAAATTTGTTTTCAAATTTAACTAAATGGTGTGTTGGTACAGGAAAGCAGTGCCCCGATGAATACAACTAATGCACCTTTATCCTGCTCTCTGTCGAAATTTTAGGAGACTAGGCAAAGTTTACCTTGTTCACTATCCCCGAAGATTTTCATTGAACCTATCTGCCAATGTTCTCCCAGTTTTGCCTATATAACTTGTATATATCTAGAGTGGAAGAAATCCATAATTTCATAAGTTGTTGGGTTTTTTTTTTAAGTCTTCATAAAGCTGGAAGGCGACGTAATCTGGGAAGTTGTTATAGAATTTTTTCATTATTTGGGGTGGGAGGATGAATACAATTGTTAACTATGTCTATCAGTGGGTTTGTAGTGCATAGACGTGATTAATCGGTTTTCGGTCATTGCTATGGTGAGATCAAGGAAGGTGACATGGTGAGATCAAGGAAGGTGACATGGTGAGATCAAGGAAGGTGACATGGTGAGATCAAGGAAGGTGACATGGTGAGATCAAGGAAGTTGACAAAGTGTCCAGAGATTTGGGAAGAACACTTTATGGATGGATGAAATGAGTTTTAAAAATCGATAAATGTTTGGAGTTGGTTAGTTTCCAATGGTAGTGATGGCCCTGCTGGCATCATTGTATCTGCTATAGCATTCAGGAATACGGCCAGTATATGCCTGAATAATTGTATAAATCTAGTTTATGTTGTCTCTAGGCTTTGGTCTCGCTTGTCCAGGTCTTCTTTCACAATTTTGGTTCAGGGCGGCGTGTTTTAGTTACATGATTCTCAGATATTAAATTACTAGATACGACCAGATAGTTTTGTAGGTTATTTTGGATATTCAATGCAACTTACATCTAATATAACCCAAACGATACGGATCGTATTTAAGAATAGCGAGTACCGGCATGCTTTGCAATGCCCCTCAAAGAAAGTAAGTGATTCTGTTTTAATTATTTTTTTTGAAGTACACGAATAAATTAGAAGTTTCTTCGACGCATGAGCAGGCCGCATGACAGCTGTCCATTTAACAAGACGGAAGTTTACAAATTTAATCCAGACACTTTCGTTTGATACACCCATGCAACAGCCCTGTTTAAAATTGTATTTATATAGCTCATAGATTTCCACCTCCATCTTTCTTCTCGTCTCAGCTAACCTCTTAACTTCTTTCAACTCCACAACTACAAAGGTTCCCCTCCAAACTATACGACATCCCCAGCTGAACTATTTTATCTTCTCAGTCCACTTCTACCGTTCTTCTTCTCGTCTCAGCTAACCTCTTAACTTCTTTCAACTCCACAACTACAAAGGTTCCCCTCCAAACTATACGACATCCCCAGCTGAACTATTTTATCTTCTCAGTCCACTTCTACCGTTCTTCTTCTCGGCTCAGCTAACCTCTTAACTTCTTTCAACTCCACAACTACAAAGGTTCCCCTCCAAACTATACGACATCCCCAGCTGAACTATTTTATCTTCTCAGTCCACTTCTTCCGTTCTTCTTCTCGGCTCAGCTAACCTCTTAACTTCTTTCCCCTCCACAACTAAAACATCTCCTTTCAAAGCTTTTTTTCTCCGACCCTTCTACCTTTTCAACAAATGTCCGTCCACAAATAAATATGTCCATCTTCAAACGTTATCACTTTACCAAGCTACCACAACATAACCACCTTTAACTGGCTTGCCACAGATGTTTCGTTCCACCTCTCCGACCCTTCTACCTTTTCAACAAATGTCCGTCCACAAATAAATATGTCCATCTTCAAACGTTATCACTTTACCAAGCTACCACAACATAACCACCTTTAACTGGCTTGCCACAGATGTTTCGTTCCACCTCTCCGACCCTTCTACCTTTTCAACAAATGTCCCTCCACAAATAAATATGTCCATCTTCAAACGTTATCACTTTACCAAGCTACCACAACATAACCACCTTTAACTGGCTTGCCATAGATGTTTCATTCCACCTCTCCGACCCTTCTACCTATTCAACAAATGTCCCTCCACAAATAAAAATGTCCCCCCTTCAAACGTTACCACGTTACCCAGCTACCACACCATAACACCCCTTAAGTATTGTGTCTTCTCTGTCCACTTCAATCTTTCTTCGTCTCATGAAGTCTCTTAACTTATTTACCTCCACAACTAAAATTTTCCCCTTGCAACCTTTTCTATATTGTCTTCTCTGTTCACCGACATCTTTCCTTTTCTCATCTAGTCTCTTAACTTCTTTCCCCTCCACAACTAAAAATCTCCCCCTTCAAAACTTTTGCTCTGTCCATCTACAACATCATAACAGACCTTTACTATTTTGTCTTCTCTTTTAACTTCCATCTTTCTTCTCGGCTCAGCTAACCTTTTTCACCTCTACAACTAAAAATGCCCCCCCCCCCTTTTCAAACTTCACGACATCCCCATCTACCATATCATAACACAACTTAACTATTTTGTCTTCTCTCTCCACTTCAATCTCTCTTCTTCTCATCTCGACTCTTTCAACATCTTTCAAGCTACCAAAAACAATTGTTTTCCCCTTTCAAACATTATCAGATGCAACCCTAGTCTCATGTCACCCCTTAGCTATATTGTCTAATCAGTCTACCCCCATCTTTCTTTGTCCCATCTCGACTCTTTCCATCTTTCATTTTACCAAAAGATTCTCCCTATCAACTCTTATTAATATGTCCAACTCTAGTCTCATAACATCTCTCAAATGCATTGCGTTAATTTTCATCGATTTAAAAAACGAATTCAATGTCAAGAGATCCAACTAAACTTATCTAGTCTCTGTTATCTTCTAAACATCTTTCAAAAGGTACACGAGCCTCATAACACCTTTTAACCGTACTGCACTTTAACTGTTTAACGACAGACCTATCCAAATTTCGTATCAACGGTTCTAGCTAAACTTTTCCCAGGCAACTATCGGAGTGTCCTCAAACACATAACTTCCATTTTTCGAGGAGACGGACTACCCTACCACTTGTATTTCATGGTTATGGACCAGTTACATTACTAGTGATTACACTCTTCCATCCATTCATGTTAGGTACCCAGGACGTTTATAACATTTCATTTACACACACATTAAGACCTATCAAAGTTGGATTTTTCCCCTATCACGACACTTAATTAAACTACCACCACCCAGAGTCTACATAGAGATTCCACCTTTACCAACATTATACAAAGGTCTTGACGATATTTTCCATTTACCAACAAACTACAAAACCCATTTACTATAAGTCAGTTGTGATAACACAGTGAACTAATGATACGGACCTCTTAGATTTTAAGTCTCCTCAAGCCCTCAAGACATCTGACCTCCAAATAAATGTATCAGGAGCAATAAGAGTATAATACCAACTACAACTTACTTGGTTCATAAGTAACTCAGATGGTCACTAGGGAACTGTCTGACGATTATAACAAGTGAACCAAACCTGTCATCGGATACATCAGATCAATACTAAAGGATTGGGAGCCAGACTGATCAACTCATTGATCGTGGGCCCTCAAAATAAAGAAGAAAGAAGAAGAAGACGTGGAAAACGGGAACGAGTCCGAGTTTTTCAAAAATCTAAACGAAGGTTAGGATTGTAAAAAGTGCTAAACGGAGTTTAGCTTTTCTTAAAAGCTCATAAACGGAGTTTAGATTTTGTAAGATATAGGAACGGTTAAAGGATGTTGAGAGCATATCTGAGACTAGATAAGTTTAGTTGGATCTGTTGACACGAAATTTGTTTTTTTGTTTTTTTAAAGCGATGAAAATTAACGGACTGCATTCGAGAGATGCTATGAGACTTGAAAATCTTTGGGTAAAATTAACTCCGAAATAACTGGCGGATATCCCAATATAAAAATATAGAAAATCTGGCAAACAGACATTAAAATTACAATATGATAAAGAACTCGAGCCAATACATGCTTGTAAGGCATAGTCTCGTTCTCTTGACCAGCATCCCGAATTGAATTTTTATTATTATTATAATAATAACATAACTTTTTCACGTTTTTTAAACAATTTAGATCCATCAATTTGTAAGAATGCTATCTTGATGTTTGTCGGAATATATCGAGTAATATTTGGTGTAATCCATCCTTCCCTGTGGCGCTACAGCCCATTTAGGGCTTTGGCCTACCTCACCACTTCCTTCCACTCAGACCTAACTAATGCCTTTCTTTTCCATGCTTGGACTTTCAGCTGTTGTAGATCTTTTTCCACATCATCCATCCATCTAAGCCTAGGTCTGCCTTTGAACCGTTCCTCTTTCATTTGTCATTCTCTCCAAGTGTCCTGCCCAGCGTATTCTGCCTCTTTTTATTTCTGCTGCTATTGTGGGATCCTGATATAGACTGTACAATTCATGATTGGTTCGTATTTTCCATCCATATTCATCTTTTGTTGGTCCATATATTTTCCTGAGAACTTTCCTCTCCAATATGTTTAATAGATTTTCTGCCGTTTTTTTAGGGTCCAAGTTTAACTTGCTTATGTTACAACTGGTCTGATTACAGTTTTATAAATAGTTTTCTTTGTTTCTCTTGTAATGTTTTTACTTTTGAGTATTTTCCGACTACTGAAGTGTGCCCTGTTTCCGGCTAATATTCATTGTTTTATTTCTGTTAGTAATTCGTTTCTTTCATTTAATAAAGATCCTAGGTATTTGAATTGATTTACTTTTTCAGAAGTCTGGTTTGTAATTGTAATTGCTTCATCTGTTTGTTCCTCTCATCATGGTCATTTTTTTTTTTTTTTGGTTGTTAACTTCCAGCTCTGCTTGTAGTGATTCATTTTTTAATTCAGTAAAGGATTTTGATATGTCTTTAATATTTTTTCTCAAGCGGTGCTATGTCATCAGCATATGCAAGATACTGAAGTGGATCGTTGTAGAGTGCGCCTATTGGTTGTGAGTCTTGAGTTTTCCTCAGAAAGTATCCAGTTATTGTTTCTCGAGTGTCAATGTGCATGTTTCTCATAACTCTCTCTTCTTCTTCTTCTTCTATATCTTAAGGGCCCACGATCAATTTATTGATCATTTTGGCTCCTATGCATGTAGATAGGATTTGCAATGTTTCTGTTCCTGGTGTTGATGAGGAAATTTCACAGATTTCCAGTGTCACTTTGTGAGGGAATCATGCACTAGGGGTTTGAAGGCTTGAGGCAAAAGACACAAATGTGTCTAGTGTTGTCAACTCAACTGTTTCTTTTGAAAGCTTTTTCCAGTCCCTGATTGTCTTGGACAGGAATGAGCAGCTCCTATACTGGCTTCTTGCTGGTATGAGCCTAAATTGCCTGTCATGGCCTCGTCGCTGTCTATTGGGGGAGAGGGACGAGTTTCTATTTAATACTGGAACAGTGGACCAGCCCATTATTTATCTTGTACATCATGGAGAGCCTGGATTGTCGTCGTCGTTTCTGCAATGGTGACCAGCCTAGGGTTTCCAGCATGCTGCCAACACTAGAGGTATATCTGTAGCGGTTTAGGACAAAGCGTGCTGCCCTTCGCTAGACCGCCTCCAACCTGTCAATGCTCTTCTGGGTAAATGGGTCCAAGACTGAAGATGCATAATCTAAAATCAGACGGACATAAAGCTTTATATGCTCTTTCTTTCACACAGGAGTTGCCAATCTTTAGATTTCGCCTTAACAACCCGAGGGTCTTGTTTGCTTGGTTACATACATTGTTAATATGCTCGTCCCAACGGACCTCTCTTTGAATGGTAACACCCAGGTACTTTACGGAGGAAACTTGCTCAAGTATATGGCCGTGCAGTTCGTATTGGTAGTGTAGAAGAGTACAACTTCTAGAGGCTGATTGTGTCTGGCACTTGGCAGGGTGAAATTCCATGTCCCAGCTCATCTCCCACTAAGCTAACAGATTGAGATCGTGTTGTAGCTGGTCCTGGTCAGATTTTTTGGCGATCGTCCTATACACTGCTGTGCCATCTGCGAACAGTCTTGCCTGTGATGTCAGTTTCTCGGGTAGGTCATTAATGTATGCTAGGAACAAACAGGGACCCAGGACTGATCCCTGGGGACCCCTGACTTCACATCGACAAATCTAATATTAGGTTAAAAAGCATACAAGACAGTGAGTCTCCCTGTCTAAGCCTCGTCTTATCTGAAATTCCCTTGAATATTCTCCTTGAACCTTGATTTTGCTTTTTGAGTTGTTTAGTGTTACATGTATTAGCCTTGTTACTTTGTTGGGTATCCCAAACTCCTGCAGAGTCTCATATAAAAGTTTCTTTTGATGTTGTCATAGGCCATTTTATAGTCTACATAGAGTTGATGTACTGATATATTAAATTCATAGCATTTCTCTAATAGGCAAATGATGGTGAAAATCTGATCATTCGTTGATTTGTTAGGCTTGCATCTACATTGGTATTCACCTAGCATATCTTCACTGTAAGATTGTAGTCTTTTGGCAGTAAGCTTCCTCAGTATTTTGTATGTAACATTTAATAAGGAGATTTCTCTGTAGTTTGTGCACTGAATTTTGAAGCCTTGCTTGTGTATTGGGGTTATTAATGCTGTTTCCCATTCTGTTGGGATTTTCTCTTCTTGACAAATTTTTGTTAAAAGTTTATGTATCTCATTGTGTTGTTATTTTCCTCGATATTTAATCAATTCTGATGTGATGTAGTGTAATAGTAAAAGAATATACAAATTTAATTATGTGTTTTTTCTAACAAGTAACATTTATTCATCATTCTACATGTTTTATTCCTTTACATATTTCACTCCAGTTCTCTAACGAATGTTTACAATTTAAGTTTAAAAATTTCTGAAAACAACTCACACGTCATACAGCCCGGCAACTACACAGGACAATCAGGTCACAAAGTTCAATCAATACACACTACAGCAACAGTCCTCAGTCATTCATACTAATGTATATATTAGATTAAAATATTTGACCATCAATGTATTACATTCTTTGATTACTGTATCTGGTAAACAACGTAATGAAAGCTTTACGGAATAAAACAATAAATCAATTTATACAAAGTGGTGTTGTCACAGGTTTGTCTTGCTCTGCTCATTTCTTAGCAATTAGTTAACAACCATGTTTGTTAGAAAATCTGCGCGTATGTGTATGTGGACATCCAGTGTGTTGATTTGTGTTGGAGTGGATTGGGGGACCCAATTAGTTCTTTAGTTATGTGATTGCAATCAGATTCTTTCGAAAGTTTTGAAAAAACAAATACCAAAGTAGATGATACAAAATCGATGTTCTATTTGTTGTTTGTGTAATTCAGAATAAAATCTATAGTAACTATTAATAAAACTAGGGTAATTTAGAATAAGAAATAGGGTAAAAAATAATAAAATAGAAGGTAATATAGAAGAAAAGTTAGGTTAATTAAAATAAACACTATGGAAATCCTAGACATTACATGATGTGCTTGACCAGTTACTATTATTTATTATTATTTTTTATTTATATTTATTTAGGCATTTTTATATAGCGCTTACCTTAAATCTCTAAGCGCTTCACAAGTATTAAAAACATGTAAACTATTACCCGTCGAATTGATAGTTAAGCACGGTCAGCAACCTAAAGAGAAGACTTGACATGCGCAGTACCAAGAAAGACCGGCCAACTGCGGAAAAGACGTAGTCGAGGTTATTCCTTCTTGTTTATCAGCAGATCTATTCCGCTGCCAAGCAGCGCGTGACTGTTTAGCGTGCTAAGTATTTGTATCTCAGCAAACCAGCAGGCAGTTGCTGGACGAGTGTCGCCACCTCACAGGGAATAACGAAGTGTATCCGTTTCCTCAGCGACCAGAAATTTTTTGTTGTTGTAATTTTGTCATTCACAAGCAAAGTAGCAGACATTCTTGCTGAGCGTGATCCTCTTCACGTAACGCCCCCTTACCTGCCTCCTTCTTCTGGTGTTAGTTCACTCTTTGCTTTTTAGAAACGGTTTCAAACAAGAGATCAAATGTATTGGTTTTTAAAAGCATGTTCTCTCGACGCCGTTCACCTCCACTGTCTGTTGAGTCGTTTAACCAACGATAACCCACATAGTCAAAAAATGCGTGTCTTCTGTCATTGTTACCTCCCTTTGTAAAGCACCTGTCATATAACCATTACTGAAGAAACCTGGTCTAATTTAAAATATTTTCAAAAAACTGTAGACGTTTATCTAATTGATCAATGAAAGATATAGATAAACTAGATCTGAATCAGCTTTTTTGCTTACTTGAATGGCCACTTTCTTCTCAGTCGTCTTCGGTTGGACTGCATACCTTTTCACGTCACATAGACAGCTCTCTTTTTACAGTCAGCAGTAATCTTTGCTTGTAATGGACTGCTTTAATATCTGCATCCTTGATTTTCTTAAATCTCAGTTCAAACTTTGAAACCGTTGGTTATCAATTCTTTTCTAAAAACACTTGAACATTAATATGGAATTTGTGGTTCACTTTTTGCTTGGTTTCGGTCCTACCTCTCAAATAGAACGCAGGCGTTCACTTTTGATGTGTGCCTCTCTGGTAGTGCTGACTTGGTGTACGAAGTACCACAGGGGTACGATGGGGTGCAGTCCTAATTAAAATGTATATCAGGCAACTTCTCCTCCTGCTCGGGAAGCATCCTGTTGAGCCAGTCATTCGCAAATGGCAAACATCTAGACAACAGCTTTGCAAGTATGCCCATTCCGCTCTTGTCGACTCCGCTATTCACACTTTACAGGAGTGGATTGGTTATGTCACTTCATGGGTGACTCTCTGGACACGTTGAAGCTGAATGATGACAAAACCAAACCCATTCTCAATCATGAATCAGACTCTAAGTTAGCTCCCCTGACCTCGTTTCACATAGGTGGCTCCGACATAGCTTTTCCAGCGTCTACTAGAAATCTTTGTTACATTCTTCCTGAAAACATGTGTGACAATAATCATTTTTCTATCATCTGCCGTTCTGTGTACATTGCTGTCCGTTAAATCAGCCCCATCCGCAAATAAAATACAGTTAAGGCAAAAAAAAAATAATAATAATAATAATGCGAGCTCTTGCGCTTTCTCGTCTTGACCATTGTAACTCTCTTCTGTCAGGTTCATCAAACCGCTTCATTAAAAAACGGCAAAAAGTTTAAAACATAAATTGCTAGGTTAGCACAAAAGGTAAAGAATCGTGATCACGTCACTCCACTACTTCACTCACTCATTTGTGTCCCTTTACACGCACGCATTGATTACAAGCTGTCTGCTCTTTATCACAAAATTTTTATCTGATTCCTGTCCTTCCTATCTTCCTGAACTTCTTTCTGCCTATTCACTTCTTCGATAGCTGCGTTACTCTGCAAACATGCGCATTTTTTTCTGTTCCAGGGACACATATTAAATTATACGGTGAACGATATTTCCTTTTTTGTGTACCCAAATGGTATTCTCTCCATCTTACATTCGCAATGTACCCATCATCACAAAAACCCAGCGCCTCATTAGGTAAAGGAATGGAACTGATCTTTTTCCATCATAATAGAAAAAAAAGTTACTGCTTGTTGATTACTACAGCACCAATTTGAATTTAGTCTCATTTCGTCTCTTATAGCTTCTGATGTGATCAATCATATGAAGTCTCTATTCCCTCCCGATGGCATCCCAAGAGAAGTAGATATTAAAAATAGGACCCCAGTCTTTCTGCGACGATTTCTAAACTTTTCCAAGCAATGGGGATTTATTCGCATAATTTCAAGTCCCAGATATCCATACTCTAATGACATCGCTTGTACAAAGAGTAAAGAAACTTTTAAAGAAAGCTCAAGTTAAGTTTCGAGCAAAGATCCACTTATGACTCTGTTGCAGTTAAAAAATGCTCCATGCACTGAAAGACATTCACCTGCACAGCTGCTCATGGGCAGACGCCTGATATCATTTGTTACAATTACTGATACCTAACTGAAGATCAAATTAAGTAACCGAAAAAAGCCTGGCTTCTGGAACACAAGAAAAAATATCAAGGAAGATGTTCCATAAAAAAAAAAAAAAATTCGCATGCCGTCCACAGATTCAGCCTTGGAGCAGTGTCCGTATGCAGAACAAGCCCCGAAGCTCCTGGAAAGTAGCAGTAGTTGTCTCAGAAGCCTCCACATCAATGTCATACTTTGACAAAATACCAGAGGGGATGACATATCGACGAAATTGGAACATTTTAAAAGAGACATTTGTCGGCCATAGCAGTGTTGAAGATGTGTTCCAACGTTACAGCTCCGACGCAACCATGAACCACAACCTACCAACCCAGAGGTTGAAAAAAGAGAATGTAGGGAATGTATCGTACACCGATATTGCAGGCAAGTGAAACCACGAAAAGACTTCAATGATAAAGACATTTAAAATGAACATTAATATACAATGCTAATTAATAGTTGAACTATTTTTGCATTCAAAGAATAATTCTTTATTGATTAACTATTGATTGTCTCATTAAGACGGGTTTGTGATAGTATGTTTGACTGATGACTATTGCTGTATTGTGTATTGATTGGACTTTGTGACCTGATTCTCCTGTTGTGTTGGCGTGCTGTATGACTGGAAGTTTCAGTTGTTTTTATGAATTTTAAAACTAAATATGTGGATATTGTTTGGAGAACTGGAGTGAATTATATAAGCCATAAAAGAATTTAGAATGATGAATAAATTTTAGTTGTTACATAAACCACATACTTGTATTAGTATATACTTTTAATAGTAAACCACATATTAATACATATATTTACACGTGTAAGTTTATTCTAGTTAGTTTTGAACAGCATTTAGTTATAACACCATATATGTACATGTGTACGTTTATTCTGATGTTGCTTGACATTATCTGGTGACATCAGCATATGTACATGCGTACGTTTAATCTAGTGGATGTTTAACATCATCTCGTTATAACACTTTAACGCCATGCTAGGTTTGTTCTAAAAGCAACAACAACATGAGGATCACCTCATTCAACCAATCCACTCAACTTCATTGTCTCCCTGTACAGGCACGCGTTATTTTCAACCTGTGTGTTTTCTTCCACAACTTTGATTCATGCCCTTGCCATCTAACCCAACTTCTCACTGTCTATTGACTCCTTCGACAGTTCGCTCCCATGTGGACGCGTGGACTCTTTATTTCCCACAAGAAAAGCGCTTGGCAATGCGGTGGACGATCTTTCTCTTTCTGATTAAACAAATGTTTGTAACATTTAATTGAAAAGATAACTTTGGAATTATTTGAATGTAAAGTGAAGTGTGCCATAGAACTACGCTTGGATACCGCACTAGATAAGTGCATTGTAACAATAATCGTAAGATATTTACATTTGTCCGTTTATTCTGTTGGGTGATAAATATCATCTTAGTGACAACACCACATTATTGCATGTGTGCTTTTATTTTATTAGGTGTATTTAGATATAGACTTAACAATGTTTTTAAACTTATTTTTAGTAGATTTTATCATATATTACCTGGTATACTAAGTAAAACGTATATTAAGCCCCTAATGTTCTGATTTTTTTGTTTCCATTAAAATATCTAACTTTTTAAGTGTTAAGGACAAAAGAATTCGAACACAAGAGAATGTAATGCTTGAAATAATTTTGATTAACATCGAATTGGGAAATACAAAACTTCCTGAATTTGTTTATTTCTGTATACACAATATATTCTATAAATAAATCATTTATTAATCATCAAATTAAAAGGTTAAAATAAAAATATATTCGTCAGTTTTTAAAATGTAAATGTACAATTCTCCTTCTATATATAATGAATAAAGTCATTTTCAAAGTACCAAAGATGACTGGTGACCAAATTCATTTCAAAATATTTTTTTTTTTTTAAAACGCTAAACCAACAAAAAAAATCTCAAAGTTCACCCACAAACTTGCCCAAGAAATTAGCCCAAAACTACTCAACAAAAAACACACAAAACTAATTCTTTTTTAATCGATAACTTTGTCTACTTTATACCTTTTATTTCAGTTTGATAAACTTATATTTAGATGATTCTAAATTCGTAAATGTCAATGACTGTGGTTAATTTGTAAAAAAGTTAACCAGTAAAAAAAAATGTATATTTAAAAAAACAATGCAGAATGACTTAAGTCGATTTCCGTAAAGTTATTCAACTATCCTAAGATAATAAATAAAACATTAAAAATCTTACTAACCACTCACCTCCCAACTCATGGAAACCACTCATCTCCCAACTCATGTTAACCACTCACCTCCCAACTCATGTAAACCACTCACCTCCCAACTCATGTAAACCACTCACCTCCCAACTAATGTAAACCACTCACCTCCCAACTCATGTAAACCACTCACCTCCCAACTCATGTAAACCACTCACCTCCCAACTCATGTAAACCACTCACCTCCCAACTCATGAAAACCACTCACCTCCCAGCTCATGTAAACCACTCACCTCCCAACTCATGAAAACCACTCACCTCCCAGCTCATGTAAACCATTCACCTCCCAACTCATGGAAACCACTCACCTCCCAACTCATGGAAACCACTCACCTCCTTACTCATGAAACCACTCACCTTCTCAACCAAATCAAAATCTTCATTAAACTTATGGTCTGAGAAATGTGTGCTCTTAAACTTCAAACAGACACAGATTGCATGATCTAAATCATCGAATAAATCAAACGTTTTCTCACCTAACACCACCTCAGGGAAAAAAACTCACCTTTTCCATTTCTAGACAAGCAGTCAGCTATTAAATTATCTTCGCCTATGATATATTTTAAATCAAAATTAAATTCGTGTAATAATAACAAAAATCTTTTTATTCTGGAATTTGTATATCTAGCGGTTATTAGATACTTTAGAGCCTAGTGGTCACACTGTAACATGAATTTCGACCCCATCAAATAATACGCCAATTTCTGAATGGTCCAAATTAACGTTAAACATTCCCTCTCAATCGTTGAGTATCTTGATTCTCTGTCCAGTAAATTTTGACCTATGAATGTGACTGGATCGAGGATGTTGTCTCTCGTTTGGAATAAACACGCCCCTACTCTTTTCGTGGAAGCGTCAGTTCAAACTGTAAAAGTTTTGTTATAGTCTGGTAATATTAAAAATGCTTACTAGTTAAATACATTTGTTTTGTGTCTACTGCCTGCTGGCTTTTGCCTGTCCAACTGATATGGTTTGGTTTACCTTTTCGCTTCTGGTCCGTCAAAGTTGCCGTAAGAGCAGAAAAGTTAGATATGACCGTATTGTAATAAGAAATGAGACCCACCAAACTCCTAACTTGTTTCTTGGTCTTTGGATTATCTATTGACAACAATTTATTAAAATTGTTGTCGTCAGGTTTTAGTATTCCACCTCCTACCGCGTGTCCCAAAAAATTAATAGACTTTACCCCCAGCTCCAACTTACTTGGTTTAACGGTAAATCCTGACTCATTCAGGATAGTGAAATCCTGCTCTTAGGACATTAATATGAGTTTCCCAGTCCTCTGTATGTATGCAAATGTCATCAAAATATGTCACAACGTGATCTAACTGCCCGAAGAGTTTCCTTATTATCCTGTTAAATGTTGCCGGGCCGGTAGCTATGCCGAATGGCATATATTTAAATTGATGTAATCCCTATGGCCCCTGAAAAGCAGTATATATTTTACTAGCGTCGTGTATTGGTATCTGCCAGTAGCCCTTAGTTAAGTCTAATTTACAAAAAAAAAAAAAAAAAAAAAACGCTTTTGCCATGTGAGCTTTTTAAAATGATGTAATCCCTATGGCCCCTGAAAAGCAGTATATATTTTACTAGCGTCGTGTATTGGTATCTGCCAGTAGCCCTTAATTAAGTCTAATTTACTAAAAAAAAAAAAAAAAAAAACGCTTTTGCCATGTGAGCTAGTGTCAAATCCTGATTTGGAATAACTTCAGCAACCGCTCTAGTTACAGCATTAAGTCTCCTATAGTCGACACAAGTTCTTAACGATCCATCTTTCTTTTTTATTGACACTACAGGTGTCCTCAGACATTAGAAATGACTGCAGTTCCCCCGTCCACATCACTTGTAATTTCGTGATCCATTCCTGTTTCGGACAGGTAATTCCCCTGGGACAGGAGACACACAGCTTCCATAGAGCACTTTATACAGTTTTGTACGAGCGACACACAGCCTTGGACAGATGGGTCCCGATATTTCACACAGCGGACAGGTCAATGTTTCACAACTTCGGACGGGAATGATACGTCACAGATTTAGACGAGTTTCTTTCGGACGGGAGACACAGCCTCCGACGAGCACTTCACAGAGCTTCGGACTAGTGACACTCAGCCTCGGACAGATGGGCAAAGATATTTCACACATCAGACGTATCGGTACTTCACAGTGTCGGACGTGGATGGTACTTCACAGCTTTGGTCGTGGATGGTACTTCACAGCTTGGACGTGGATGGTACTTCACAGCTTTGGACGTGGATGGTACTTCAAGTGAAGTCTCAATTTGTATGCCGAGGCACCACAAGAGAAGTAATTAGTGACAATGGAGCATCGTTTTTCTGTGAAGCGGTTTTCAAATTCTCAAAACAGTGCGGATTTAGTCACATCACTTAAAGACGCAGATACCAATAGTTAACTGGCATGGCTGAAAGACAGTGTAAATAGTAAAGACACTTTATAAGAAAGCTCAAGCCCTGGGACAAGATCCATTCATGGTGCTGTTGGGGGATTCGCGTATATGATGCTGGACTAACAGTTTTCATTTCTAAAAATAAAATCTAACATCTCAAGTGTTAAAAACATAAAGTTTCAAACTAGAGAGCATTATAAAATAACCAATTTGGAAGGACTCAGTTTGAAGGGTCAGGAAACATAAACACTTATTGAATTATCCTTCCTGTCTACAATCTGTACTACTAATAAATGATATACTAATTGTCAAATCAAAATATCACCAAATAAAATACGTCATTTTTTTTAAAACGTACATCAACCTTTCTACTTCTAATTTACGCAGTTACTTTCACCAGGCCCAATAAGACTGGTGGCAAATAATTTTAAAAGAGAGAAATGGAAAACCCTCTAATCAACCCACTAACAAACCCACAAACAAACTCAATAGCAAGCAAACAAATATATAAAACAAATGAAACATTGAATTTTTTGTCATTTTAAAATATAATTTTAATAATGATAAATTTATATTTGTTGGCTGCTAAATTCCAAACTTACCATGACTGTGGTTATTATTTTTAAAAAAAACAAGTAAATGAAAAAAATCTATTTTAAAAACAATGAACATTGACTTACGTAAAGTCAACAAACTAAGCAAAGATAAAAAGAAATGTATATTCGAAAAAAAAAACTTACTAAATTTCCTGATTATTACATTTGACAAAAATATTTGTCATGGTAAGTTACGACAATACAGAGAAATTAAATAGGATGCGTTTGAAAAAAAAAAAAACCCTTTATTTTATACTGTAAGTGACATTAAGAAAGAAATAGAATTCATTTTTTTTCTGACCCAAAATATCAGCTAGCGAATTTTAAGGTGGGGGGCAGTTGGTACAAACATATTTGAGATGACTGTAGGTGCATTTTGCGCAATCACCCTGTGGGATGGCGTCGTCCTTTTCGTATGACTGTGAAGATACATTAGTTAAATTATCAGTTAACGTTATTTTTTTTTACAAATTTAATTCTGCACATACATTGTTTTACCTTAAATGCATTTTCTTTTTAAAATTATTAAATTATGTAGAATTCTTCAGCAATATTCTCACATCACATTTAACATGATTGTTCTAATTTTATGAACAACGAGATTTACAAAATCGTCTTTGATGCAAATTGAAATGTATGCAATACTTAATTACATATAAACCCATATTATCATTTATGGCCTTTTTTCAGTTCATTTGCCCTTCTTTGTCATGGTTTGCACATTTGAAACTTTACTTAAAAAATGGTTTTGTCGGCTTTAGGATTGACACAGATGCCTTCTGGGAGTTGCGGGTCAATTTGACAATGTCTTTCCTTATATTCGACGGGCAAATTCAATTTTTAAAAGTCTTCATAAAGTCTGTCCTTATGTCCGACGAATAATTTTCTGCATCCAAAAACACACACATGATTAAAAAAACAAACAAATGCAAACGTCTGTCTAAGTTGCACTGGCATTAGATGTGTTGCATCTTCTGTTAAGCAGTTATAACATTCTAAGTCATCATGATTTAATCCCCTTGCAATGCATTCTTCATTGGAGGGTTGCAAAGGATTTTCCCCGTCGTCCTTGAGTCCTCGAAAGATGTTGCTCCTCTAACGATGAGAAGGAGACTTTAGGGGAACCTTTCTTTTCCTCTGTCCTTGGGACTTACGGCAAATACTCTGCAAATTGCATTTTTTGTCCTCTTAGACACAGTTTACATTTAAAATTGTGTGTCTTCCCATTCAAAGTTTTCTGGAATTTTTATATAAAAAATTAGAGAAATAGGGTCTTCCTGGTGAACCTTACATGAAGTTTTTGGACTTTGTGGCATTTTACGGAACAGCATCAATGTATTTCCTTGTATGGCATAAAACATTTGGTATACTTGTCCTCAATGTTGACACTTAATATTTCACAGTGTGGGAGTGCATTTTGTATTACCTAAGCAGGCAGCATGCTTCATTTTGACTTACATATCGGGTCACTAGTTAATGTTTTGATTTCGATCCAATAAATTGTATTTCGGCACAGTTTGGTCAGCACGTGTCGCGCTGGAGATAAAAAGGTTGACCCGACAACCTGACGCTAAAAATATCTTTAAGTTATTGGGGAAAATATTATGTTTAATTTTATACATTCATGTATTATTGAATTTTTGAAAAAATGTATAGTTATATAAATAAACATGTTTGAACTTATTGAGAAGATAATACATACATATATATATATCAGTGTAAAGTAATAGGATTAATATATATCTTACTATTCCATTGATCACACAGCTACCTTTACTTCTTGGACAATAATTACCACATGCAAGTACAGGATGGTCACATTTACAGACACTATAGCCATGATAGACGCTTCCCATAATCTCGTCAGGAGCAAAGCTCTAACGGCAGGTCACATGAAATATGCAGATACAACGAATAGAATTTAGTTAAAATGTATCGAAATTAGGTGTTCTTAATACGTGTTTATCCTTTTTTACCAACTGATAATTCTATTTTCAAATTGAAACTTAAAGCTTTATGAAATAACAGATAACTATAACAAAGACTACTTCTAAGAGGCAAGTGTTGGAAGACTCATACAATGAGGCCGGTATTGGGAGCCTTAGGCTATGAGGCAGGTAGTGAAAGCCTCAAGCTACGAGGCCAGTATTGGAATATTTAGTCTATGACCCTGGTAGTTGAAGCCTGGTGCTACTAGGCTGGTAGTTGAAGCCTGGTGCTACTAGGCTGGTAGTTGAAGCCTGGTGCTACTAGGCTGGTAGTTGAAGCCTGGTGCTACAAGGCTGGTAGTTGAAGCCTGGTTCTACTAGGCTGGTAGTGGAAGCCTGGTGCTACTAGGCTGGTAGTGGAAGACTCATGCTATGAGGCCGCTTTGGAAGACTCATGCTATAAGGCCTGTAGCTTAAGACTAATGATGAAAGTCTAGTATTGGTAGCCTTATGTTATAAAGGTTGATAATGGAAGATTCACATTTTGAGGCCGGTTGTGAAAGCGTTATGATACGAGACCGGGAGCGGAAGCTTCATGCTGTGAGGCCGTTAGTGGAAGACGTGTGTGATGATGCCTGTTGTAGAAGCTTCATGCTGTGAGGCTGTTAGTGGAAGACGCATGTGATGATGTCTGTTGTAGAAGCTTCATGCTGTGAGGCTGTTAGTGGAAGACGCGTGTGATGATGTCTGTTGTAGAAGCTTCATGCTGTGAGGCTGTTAGTGGAAGACGCGTGTGATGATGCCTGTTGTAGAAGCTTCATGCTGTGAGGCTGTTAGTGGAAGACGCGTGTGATGATGCCTGTTGTAGAAGCTTCATGCTGTGAGGCTGTTAGTGGAAGACGCGTGTGATGATGTCTGTTGTAGAAGCTTCATGCTGTGAGGCTGTTAGTGGAAGACGCGTGTGATGATGTCTGTTGTAGAAGCTTCATGCTGTGAGGCCGGTGATGGAAGACTCATACCATTGGTTCTAAACATATGGTATTTAAAGATGATGATCTGGTGCAACTAGCGTTTTCGTGCTCCCATTATGATGTCGAATCACGATTTAATCTCCCCCTTGATGGAAGGTCGTTGATATTTTGATGTAAATGCTAAATCCTAACCACAAGAAAGTCGATTGCTCGAAATTGCGGATGAAAATAGATGGAGATGGCTTACATAAAGTCTAGTAAATTCGATAGAAGTAACGGGCGAGTGGCTGCCCTACTAGGGGGATATCTCCAACGTGTCACTTCCAAGTCCCGTATTTATGGAACTATTCGAGCTCCAGTGCTGCTCCTTGAGGGGTTTGAGGTAGGACATTAAGATTTTTAAGTCAACGGTTCACTGACAACATGTCTTAATATACATAAATTAATGAAAGAAATATAACTTTAAGGAGGGCATGAAGATCTTTGACACAAAGGTTCGCTGACTACATGTCTTATTATACACAAAATCATTATCACAATCACGTTTGCTAATTCAGACCTGTCATTTGTCAATTATATTTCAATTGCAATAAATGTAAGTACTTTTCTTCATGAAAAAAAAAAAGTAATTTCTCGATGTCATTTACTACACATATCGAAATGCCTTTGGCAGTTGTGATGACACAGTATGTGATTCAATGCAGATGCTTAATTAGAGAAACAACATACTTCTCGATGAACCTTTGAAATGACAGATCTTTTTTTTTTTTTTTTTTTTTTTTTAAAAAAAAAAATTTTTTTTTTTTTTTTTTTTGTATTTTTAATCCTTCCGTCTTTACGAAACGCTGGAGAAGTTATGTACACTTGAAGAAGTTGCTCACTCGTTAGATAATTATACTTCTATTTCTATATATTAAGGGCCCGCGACCAACTTATTGATCATTTTGGCTACTAGCAATGTTTATGTGCCTCGTGTTGATGAGGATTTTACACTGGTTGCAAGGGCTTCTTATGCAGGGTATTATGCACGGGATGTTGAAATGACTGAGGCAATAGACGCAAATGTGACAGGTATTGTCTCATCAACTGTAACTATTGGAATCTGGTTCCTGGCGCTGATTTGTCTTTGGCAGGAATGAGTATTTCCTGTAATGGGTTCTTGATGTTAAGTGCCGAACTACCTGTCATAATCTCGTCACTTTCTAGGAGGAAGAGGTTTGAGTTTCTGTTCAATGCTGGAGCAGTGGAACATCACATTTTCTACCTTGTACATCATGAAGAGCCTGGATATTTGCCGTCATTCCTCCAATGGGGACCAGCCCACTGTTTCCATCATTTTGTCAACACTAGAGGTGTTCATGAAGCGGTTCAGGACACAGCGTTCTGACCGACTCTGGACCGCCTCCAACCTGTGCATGCTGCTCTGGGTCAATCATTCTCAGACTAAAGATGTGTAATCTAAAAGATGTGTCATATAGGATTTACAAGGCACACAGGCCTTATTGATTTTTTTATTTGTTCTATCATTTAGACTGAGATTAGTCCACACTGTTTTGGTCTTAATTAATGCTGCATTTGCGTTTCTGTTGCTTATCTCTTCGTTAATGGAGGAAAAAAAATACTAGAAATGTTGGATCCAGGGTTTGTGAAATGCTAAAAAATTTGAAAGCTTATGGCACTCAAAAGATATGATAGGAGGTATTGATGATTCTTGCATTTATTTCTTTAGACAAATTTGACAGTTGAAACTTTTTACATGCGTGTGAGAGACGATTAACTTGCTACTGAATAGGCTTTTCCGTCTTACCATGTTATATGCGTTTGTTTGTTATATGAAAGGAATATAAAGAGACCTATGCACTTCGTGACATTTCTCCTGAATTGCCGTAACTAGACTGTCATGACTATAGTTGAACGGTCAATTCGACAGCCACACGGGGACTATGGGTAGAGACAGTTAGCCAGACTCTGCAGTGGTTGAAATACGACATGGACCAACGTCTTTATGACTATAGTTGAACGGTCAATTCGACAGCCACACGGTTTTATGGGTAGAGACAGTTAGCCAGACTCTGCAGTGGTTGAAATACGACATGGAGCAACGTCTTCATGACTATAGTTGAACGGTCAATTCGAAAGCCACACGGGTACTATGGGTAGAGACTGTTAGCCAGACTCTGCAGTGGTTGAAATATGACATGGACCAACGTCTTCATGACTATAGTTGAACGGTCAATTCGAAAGCCACACTGGTACTATGGGTAGAGACAGTTAGCCAGACTCTGCAGTGGTTGAAATACGACATGGACCAACGTCTTTTTAACTAAGCTGATCAATTGTTCGAGCTCCTGCAGAGTTGGCTATTGATCTCATTCTTCTATGAATGAAAAGACGGGAATTTAATCAGAGCTGTCTCGTTGACTCCATTAATTTGTGGTCAAGTTCATGATATCGCTCAACCCAGTACCGAAAGCGACGGTCCTGGGTTTTTTGATAGTATAGTGAATACGTTTTCATAAACATGACAAATAATAAAAAGCACACATTACGATGGCATGACAGATGGTAAACTGTATATATTACCATGATATGACAGTGGTATATTACATACATTACCATAAATATGAGAGATAGTATATTGCATACATTACCATGAAAATGACAAATGATATCCTAATCGACATACCATTAACATGGCATTTAATATACAACTCACCTCACCATTGATGTGGCATTTAATTCACTGTTCAACTCACCCTTGATTTATTTAATCTACAACTCACCTGACCATCATACCGACAGTATGTGTTTTTGTTTTCTGTCTTGCATTCGTCCGCCACGGCAACAAGTGAAACAATCAATGTCATTTTCATTATCTTGAGAAAAATTTACGAAAAGTCAAACAATTTATAAAATTCTTCCACGAATTTATAGTAAAAAAATTGTATTTTCTTAAAATAAGTTTGAGTATACTGTCCCCCTAAGCCCTAAACGATTCGAGGGAGCAATAACTTCCTGATGTTAAAATTGAATAATCTTCATTTAAGAGAAGAACAAGTAAGGATTTGCTGCCATTATTTACTTAAGAACAGTTGTTACCATCGTTAATAACAACAGGGACATTCTGAAGAGTATTTGACTTTAAAAATATAGTCAAATTGTGTAACGTCTTTTCGTTAAAAATTCAAACCGTATTTTGGAATAAGCACTTTTAAATAACTGCAACATATATTTATTGTCCGATGACAAAATGTTATCAATAGAACGTTCTTATAATACATCAGTTACTTTGACTTAGCAAACAGATACTAGCTCTCATGATGTCAGGTTAATGCTTGAATCTTAAACGTATAGTCTTCCCAGATCTCGGGAAAAGAAATCCATTCTTTTGTGTTAAAGATATTGAAAATATTTAGCCTAAATATTTATTTTATTGGTATGTGAAATAACCATATTCACAGAAAACAGATCAAAGATCTGCTGACACGTTACTGAGATTTATCACCTTAAAAGATGACCCATAAATAATCTCCCCCCCCCCAAGAGCCTGGGCTCCACCATCAAAACCGTTATTTTCGGGCCCAATGCCAGAGTCCAAAGAGCAAACTAATGTTTTTGGAAGATGGTATGACTTGGCTCAAAGAGCCTCCACGTTATTTGGTCTACTCTATTTTAAAAATTGTCCGATCAAATCCACCAAAGATAGAACGCTTATGCCCTTTGTTTCAAAAATTATGGTAATATTATGTTTGGAAAACATCATCTTTTAAGCATCTCTAAAACTAAAGATGATATGAGAACACTGTCGCCTTGTCTTTAAATAAATGGATACACTATTCCCAGACAAGTCTAACATTTAAGACAACATATTTTAGTTTTGTTTGTGTTATTAATTGCTGACAAACTACACAAATATTGAAAAACTAGAGCTTAACACGGTTCAGTTGTTATTGTTTTTTTTTTTAAACAGGTTTTGGCATGTACGGAAAATAACCGGTGGGTCATTACGTGAGCGGACTATTTTTTTTTTAATGGTAACGACTCATTTTCTACCAATTCATCGGCCTTTATAAAATATGATTACAGGTAGCCATAGAACTTATCTGCTGGCATTTTAACAGTAGACCTACAGGTAGCCATAGAACTTATCTGCTGGCATTTAAACCGTAGACCTACAGGTAGCCATAGAACTTATCTGCTGGCATTTAAACCGTAGACCTACAGGTAGCCATAGAACTTATCTGCTGGCATTTAAACCGTAGACCTACAGGTAGCCATAGAACTTATCTGCTGGCATTTAAACCGTAGACCTACAGGTAGCCATAGAACTTATCTGCTGGCATTTAAACCGTAGCCCTACAGGTAGCCATAGAACTTATCTGCTGGTATTTAAACTGTAGACGTACAGGTAGCCATAGAACTTATCTGCTGGCATTTAAACCGTAGACCTACAGGTAGCCATAGAAGTTTATCTGCTGGCATTTAAACCGTAGACCTACATGTAGCCATAGAACATATCTGCTGGCATTTAAACCCTAGACCTACAGGTAGCCATAGAACTTATCAGCTGGCATTTAAACCGTAGACCTACAGGTAGCCATAGAACTTATCTGCTGGCATTTAAACCGTAGACCTACAGGTAGCCATAGAACTTATCTGCTGGCATTTAAACCGTAGACCTACAGGTAGCCATATAACTTATCTGCTGGCATTTAAACCGTAGACCTACAGGAAGCCATACAAATTATCTGCTGGCATTTAAACCGCAGAGCTACATGTAGCCATAGAACATATCTGCTGGCATTTAAACCGTAGACCTACAGGTAGCCATAGAACTTATCTGCTAGCATTTAAACCGTAGACCTACAGGTAGCCATAGAACTTATCTGCTTGCATTTAAACCGTAGACCTACAGGTAGCCATAGAACTTATCTGCTGGCATTTAAACCGTAGACCTACAGGTAGCCATAGAACTTATCTGCTGGCATTTAAACCGTAGACCTACAGGTAGCCATAGAACTTATCTGCTGGCATTTAAACCGTAGACCTACAGGTAGCCATAGAACTTATCTGCTGGCATTTAAACCGTAGACCTACAGGTAGCCATATAACTTATCTGCTGGCATTTAAACCGTAGACCTACAGGAAGCCATACAAATTATCTGCTGGCATTTAAACCGCAGAGCTACATGTAGCCATAGAACATATCTGCTGGCATTTAAACCGTAGACCTACAGGTAGCCATAGAACTTATCTGCTAGCATTTAAACCGTAGACCTACAGGTAGCCATAGAACTTATCTGCTTGCATTTAAACCGTAGACCTACAGGTAGCCATAGAACTTATCTGCTGGCATTTAAACCGTAGACCTACAGGTAGCCATGGAACTTATCTGCTGGCATTTAAAAAGTATACCGTCAGGTAGCCATAGAACTTAGCTGCTGACATTTAAACCGTAGACCTACAGGTAGACATAGAACTTATCTGCAGGCATTTAAACCGTAGACCTACAGGTAGCCATAGAACTTATCTGCTGGCATTTAAACCGTAGACCTACAGGTAGCCATAGAATTTATCTGCTGTATTTAAAACGTAGACCTACAGGTAGCCATAGAACTTATCTGCTGACATTTAAACCGTAGACCTACAGGTAGCCATAGAACTTATCTGCTGGCATTTAAACCGTAGACCTACAGGTAGCCATAGAACTTATCTGCTGGCATTTAAACCATAGACCTACAGGTAGCCATAGAACTTATCTCCTGGCATTTAATCCGTAGACCTTCAGGTAGCCATAGAACTTATCTGCTGGCATTTAATCCGTAGACCTACAGGTAGCCATAGAGCTTATCTGCTGGCATTTAAACCGTATACCTACAGGTAGCCATAGAACTTATCAGCTGGCATTTAAACCGTAGACCTACAGGTAGCCATAGAATTTATCTGCTGGCATTTAAACCGTAGACCTACAGGTAGCCATAGAACTTATCTGCTGGCATTTAAACCGTAGACCTACAGGTAGCCATATAACTTATCTGCTGGCATTTAAACCGTAGACCTACTGACTTTCCTAAGTCCTACCTGCTGTCTATTACACACGATGCCCAGAGACAGTCCTACACCGAACATTCCGGCCTTTAAACTATAGACCTCAACAAATTCCCCCCACCCTACATGACGGCCTTTTAAAAATAGACCTACACACGGTCGTACACCCTAAGAGCCTAATTATAAAACATAACACCTACACAGTCCTACACCTTACCTCCTGATGTCCAAACAGTAACATAGTGACCAGACTGGTGGAGATGACCAAACAGTTTTCCACTTGTAGATTATGTAGCTAGTTTTCCACTTGTTGTTCCATCTACCGTAGTTCGGCTGCTTAAATAGGGCTCATGTCTTCTCCACCCCCATCCCTCTATACACAATATATTAGTTTCACACAGCTGTTGTCTACATCTCCTATTCGCCATTCAGTAACCAATGTTCACGTGGTTTAGTGAGAGGGCGTGGCTTAAACCCTTATTGATTTTCTTCACACTTTCAACATCCCAGCACATAATCTTTGTCTCAAAATCCGTATTCAAATCTTGCTGGTGAACAAAAGGATAGCACCAAAAATTATTGACACAGGTACACACCAATTAAATAAAAAGCTAAATTAATTATTGACATAGGTACACATCAATTAAATAAAAAGCTAAAATAATTATTGACACAGGTACACACCAATTAAATAAAAAGCTAAATTAATTATTGACACAGGTACACACCAATTAAATAAAAAGCTAAATTAATTATTGACACAGGTACACACCAATTAAATAAAACGCTAAATTAATTATTGACACAGGTACACATCAATTAAATAAAAAGCTAAATTAATTATTGACACAAGTACACACCAATTAAATAAAAAGCTAAATTAATTATTGACACAGGTACACACCAATTAAATAAAAAGCTAAATTAATTATTGACACAGGTACACACCAATTAAATAAAAAGCTAAATTAATTATTGACACAGGTACACATCAATTAAATAAAAAGCTAAATTAATTATTGACACAGGTACACATCAATTAAATAAAAAGCTAAATTAATTATTGACACAGGTACACATCAATTAAATAAAAAGCTAAATTAATTATTGACACAGGTACACATCAATTAAATAAAAAGCTAAATTAATTATTGACACAGGTACACATCAATTAAATAAAAAGCTAAATTAATTATTGACACAGGTACACATCAATTAAATAAAAAGCTAAATTAATTATTGACACAGGTACACATCAATTAAATAAAAAGCTAAATTAATTATTGACACAGGTACACATCAATTAAATAAAAAGCTAAATTAATTATTGACACAGGTACACATCAATTAAATAAAAAGCTAAATTAATTATTGACACAGGTACACATCAATTAAATAAAAAGCTAAATTAATTATTGACACAGGTACACATCAATTAAATAAAAAGCTAAATTAATTATTGACACAGGTACACATCAATTAAATAAAAAGCTAAATTAATTATTGACACAGGTACACATCAATTAAATAAAAAGCTAAATTAATTATTGACACAGGTACACATCAATTAAATAAAAAGCTAAATTAATTATTGACACAGGTACACACCAATTAAATAAAAAGCTAAATTAATTATTGACACAAGTACACAAAAATTAAATAAAAAGCTAAATTAATTATTGACACAGGTACACATCAATTAAATAAAAAGCTAAATTAATTATTGACACAGGTACACATCAATTAAATAAAAATCTCAATTAATTATTGACACAGGTACACATCAATTAAATAAAAAGCTAAATTAATTATTGACACAGGTACACATCAATTAAATAAAAAGCTAAATTAATTATTGACACAGGTACACACCAATTAAATAAAAAGCTAAATTAATTATTGACAAAGGTACACATCAATTAAATAAAAAGCTAAATTAATTATTGACACAAGTACACACCAACTAAATAAAAAGCTAAATTAATTATTGACACAGGTACACACCAATTAAATAAAAAGCTAAATTAATTATTGACACAGGTACACACCAATTAAATAAAAAGCTAAATTAATTATTGACACAGGTACACACCAATTAAATAAAACGCTAAATTAATTATTGACACAGGTACACACCAATTAAATAAAAAGCTCAATTAATTATTGACACAGGTACACATCAATTAAATAAAAAGCTAAATTAATTATTGACACAGGTACACATCAATTAAATAAAAAGCTAAATTAATTATTGACACAGGTACACATCAATTAAATAAAAAGCTAAATTAATTATTGACACAGGTACACATCAATTAAATAAAAAGCTAAAATAATTATTGACACAGGTACACACCAATTAAATAAAAAGCTAAATTAATTATTGACACAGGTACACATCAATTAAATAAAAAGCTAAATTAATTATTGACACAGGTACACACCAATTAAATAAAAAGCTAAATTAATTATTGACACAAGTACACAAAAATTAAATAAAAAGCTAAATTAATTATTGACACAGGTACACATCAATTAAATAAAAAGCTAAATTAATTATTGACACAGGTACACATCAATTAAATAAAAAGCTAAATTAATTATTGACACAGGTACACATCAATTAAATAAAAAGCTAAATTAATTATTGACACAGGTACACATCAATTAAATAAAAAGCTAAATTAATTATTGACACAGGTACACATCAATTAAATAAAAAGCTAAATTAATTATTGACACAGGTACACATCAATTAAATAAAAAGCTAAATTAATTATTGACACAGGTACACATCAATTAAATAAAAAGCTAAATTAATTATTGACACAGGTACACATCAATTAAATAAAAAGCTAAATTAATTATTGACACAGGTACACATCAATTAAATAAAAAGCTAAATTAATTATTGACACAGGTACACACCAATTAAATAAAAAGCTAAATTAATTATTGACACAGGTACACACCAATTAAATAAAAAGCTAAATTAATTATTGACACAGGTACACACCAATTAAATAAAAAGCTAAATTAATTATTGACACAGGTACACACCAATTAAATAAAAAGCTAAATTAATTATTGACACAGGTACACACCAATTAAATAAAAAGCTAAATTAATTATTGACACAGGTACACACCAATTAAATAAAAAGCTAAATTAATTATTGACACAGGTACACACCAATTAAATAAAAAGCTAAATTAATTATTGACACAGGTACACACCAATTAAATAAAAAGCTAAATTAATTATTGACACAGGTACACACCAATTAAATAAAAAGCTAAATTATTTATTGACACAGGTACACACCAATTAAATAAAAAGCTAATTAAATTATTGACACAGGTACACACCAATTAAATAAAAAATTAAATTAATTATTGACACTGGTACACACCAATTAAATAAAAAGCTAAATTAATTATTGACACAGTTACACACCAATTAAATAAAAAGCTAAATTAATTATTGACACAGGTACACACCAATTAAATAAAAAGCTAAACTAATTATTGACACAGGTACACATCAATTAAATAAAAAGCTAAATTAATTATTGACACAGGTACACACCAATTAAATAAAAAGCTAAATTAATTATTGACACAGGTACACATCAATTAAATAAAAAGCTAAATTAATTATTGACACAGGTACACACCAATTAAATAAAAAGCTAAATTAATTATTGACACAGGTACACACCAATTAAATAAAAAGCTAAATTAATTATTGACACAGGTACACACCAATTAAATAAAAAGCTAAATTAATTATTGACACAGGTACACACCAATTAAATAAAAAGCTAAATTAATTATTGACACAGGTACACATCAATTAAATAAAAAGCTAAATTAATTATTGACACAAGTACACACCAATTAAATAAAAAGCTAAATTAATTATTGACACAGGTACACACCAATTAAATAAAAAGCTAAATTAATTATTGACACAGGTACACACCAATTAAATAAAAAGCTAAATTAATTATTGACACAGGTACACACCAATTAAATAAAAAGCTAAATTAATTATTGACACAGTTACACATCAATTAAATAAAAAGCTAAATTAATTATTGACACAAGTACACACCAATTAAATAAAAAGCTAAATTAATTATTGACACAGGTACACACCAATTAAATAAAAAGCTAAATTAATTATTGACACAGGTACACACCAATTAAATAAAAAGCTAAATTAATTATTGACACAGGTACACACCAATTAAATAAAAAGCTAAATTAATTATTGACACAGGTACACATCAATTAAATAAAAAGCTAAATTAATTATTGACACAAGTACACACCAATTAAATAAAAAGCTAAATTAATTATTGACAGAGGTACACACCAATTAAATAAAAAGCTAAATTAATTATTGACACAGGTACACACCAATTAAATAAAAAGCTAAATTAATTATTGACACAGGTACACACCAATTAAATAAAAAGCTAAATTAATTATTGACACAGGTACACATCAATTAAATAAAAAGCTAAATTAATTATTGACACAGGTACACATCAATTAAATAAAAAGCTAAATTAATTATTGACACAGGTACACATCAATTAAATAAAAAGCTAAATTAATTATTGACACAGGTACACATCAATTAAATAAAAAGCTAAATTAATTATTGACACAGGTACACATCAATTAAATAAAAAGCTAAATTAATTATTGACACAGGTACACATCAATTAAATAAAAAGCTAAATTAATTATTGACACAGGTACACATCAATTAAATAAAAAGCTAAATTAATTATTGACACAGGTACACATCAATTAAATAAAAAGCTAAATTAATTATTGACACAGGTACACATCAATTAAATAAAAAGCTAAATTAATTATTGACACAGGTACACATCAATTAAATAAAAAGCTAAATTAATTATTGACACAGGTACACATCAATTAAATAAAAAGCTAAATTAATTATTGACACAGGTACACATCAATTAAATAAAAAGCTAAATTAATTATTGACACAGGTACACATCAATTAAATAAAAAGCTAAATTAATTATTGACACAGGTACACATCAATTAAATAAAAAGCTAAATTAATTATTGACACAGGTACACATCAATTAAATAAAAAGCTAAATTAATTATTGACACAGGTACACATCAATTAAATAAAAAGCTAAATTAATTATTGACACAGGTACACATCAATTAAATAAAAAGCTAAATTAATTATTGACACAGGTACACATCAATTAAATAAAAAGCTAAATTAATTATTGACACAGGTACACATCAATTAAATAAAAAGCTAAATTAATTATTGACACAGGTACACATCAATTAAATAAAAAGCTAAATTAATTATTGACACAGGTACACATCAATTAAATAAAAAGCTAAATTAATTATTGACACAGGTACACATCAATTAAATAAAAAGCTAAATTAATTATTGACACAGGTACATATCAATTAAATAAAAAGCTAAATTAATTATTGACACAGGTACACATCAATTAAATAAAAAGCTAAATTAATTATTGACACAGGTACACATCAATTAAATAAAAAGCTAAATTAATTATTGACACAGATACACATCAATTAAATAAAAAGCTAAATTAATTATTGACACAGGTACACATCAATTAAATAAAACGCTAAATTAATTATTGACACAGGTACACACCAATTACATAAAAAGCTAAATTAATTATTGACACAGGTACACATTAATTAAATAAAAAGCTTAATTAATTTTTGACACAGGTACACATCAATTAAATAAAAAGCTAAATTAATTATTGACACAGGTACACATCAATTAAATAAAACGCTAAATTAATTATTGACACAGGTACACACCAATTAAATAAAAAGCTAAATTAATTATTGACACAGGTACACACCAATTAAATCAAAAGCTAAATTAATTATTGACACAGGTACACACCAATTAAATAAAAAGCTAAATTAATTATTGACACAGGTACACACCAATTAAATAAAAAGCTAACTTAATTATTGACACAGGTACACATCAATTAAATAAAAAGCTAACTTAATTATTGACACAGGTACACACCAATTAAATAAAAAGCTAAATTAATTATTGACACAGGTACACACCAATTAAATAAAAAGCTAAATTAATTATTGACACAGGTACACACCAATTAAATAAAAAGCTAAATTAATTATTGACACAGGTACACACCAATTACATAAAAAGCTAAATTAATTATTGACACAGGTACACACGATTAAATAAAAAGCTAAACTAATTATTGACACAGGTACACACCTATTAAATAAAAAGCTAAATTAATTATTGACACAGGTACACATCAATTAAATAAAAAGCTAAATTAATTATTGACACAGGTACACATCAATTAAATAAAAAGCTAAATTAATTATTGACACAGGTACACATCAATTAAATAAAAAGCTAAATTAATTATTGACACAGGTACACATCAATTAAATAAAAAGCTAAATTAATTATTGACACAGGTACACATCAATTAAATAAAAAGCTAAATTAATTATTGACACAGGTACACATCAATTAAATAAAAAGCTAAATTAATTATTGACACAGGTACACATCAATTAAATAAAAAGCTAAATTAATTATTGACACAGGTACACATCAATTAAATAAAAAGCTAAATTAATTATTGACACAGGTACACATCAATTAAATAAAAAGCTAAATTAATTATTGACACAGGTACACATCAATTAAATAAAAAGCTAAATTAATTATTGACACAGGTACACATCAATTAAATAAAAAGCTAAATTAATTATTGACACAGGTACACATCAATTAAATAAAAAGCTAAATTAATTATTGACACAGGTACACATCAATTAAATAAAAAGCTAAATTAATTATTGACACAGGTACACATCAATTAAATAAAAAGCTAAATTAATTATTGACACAGGTACACATCAATTAAATAAAAAGCTAAATTAATTATTGACACAGGTACACATCAATTAAATAAAAAGCTAAATTAATTATTGACACAGGTACACATCAATTAAATAAAAAGCTAAATTAATTATTGACACAGGTACACATCAATTAAATAAAAAGCTAAATTAATTATTGACACAGGTACACATCAATTAAATAAAAAGCTAAATTAATTATTGACACAGGTACACATCAATTAAATAAAAAGCTAAATTAATTATTGACACAGGTACACATCAATTAAATAAAAAGCTAAATTAATTATTGACACAGGTACACATCAATTAAATAAAAAGCTAAATTAATTATTGACACAGGTACACATCAATTAAATAAAAAGCTAAATTAATTATTGACACAGGTACACATCAATTAAATAAAAAGCTAAATTAATTATTGACACAGGTACACATCAATTAAATAAAAAGCTAAATTAATTATTGACACAGGTACACATCAATTAAATAAAAAGCTAAATTAATTATTGACACAGGTACACATCAATTAAATAAAAAGCTAAATTAATTATTGACACAGGTACACATCAATTAAATAAAAAGCTAAATTAATTATTGACACAGGTACACATCAATTAAATAAAAAGCTAAATTAATTATTGACACAGGTACACATCAATTAAATAAAAAGCTAAATTAATTATTGACACAGGTACACATCAATTAAATAAAACGCTAAATTAATTATTGACACAGGTACACACCAATTACATAAAAAGCTAAATTAATTATTGACACAGGTACACACCAATTAAATAAAAAGCTTAATTAATTTTTGACACAGGTACACATCAATGAAATAAAAAGCTAAATTAATTATTGACACAGGTACACATCAATTAAATAAAAAGCTAAATTAATTATTGACACAGGTACACATCAATTAAATAAAAAGCTAAATTAATTATTGACACAGGTACACATCAATTAAATAAAACGCTAAATTAATTATTGACACAGGTACACACCAATTAAATAAAACGCTAAATTAATTATTGACACAGGTACACACCAATTAAATCAAAAGCTAAATTAATTATTGACACAGGTACACACCAATTAAATAAAAAGCTAAATTAATTATTGACACAGGTACACACCAATTAAATAAAAAGCTAACTTAATTTTTGACACAGGTACACATCAATTAAATAAAAAGCTAACTTAATTATTGACACAGGTACACACCAATTAAATAAAAAGCTAAATTAATTATTGACACAGGTACACACCAATTAAATAAAAAGCTAAATTAATTATTGACACAGGTACACACCAATTAAATAAAAAGCTAAATTAATTATTGACACAGGTACACACCAATTAAATAAAAAGCTAAATTAATTATTGACACAGGTACACATCAATTAAATAAAAAGCTAAATTAATTATTGACACAGGTACACATCAATTAAATAAAAAGCTAAATTAATTATTGATACAGGTACACATCAATTAAATAAAAAGCTAAATTAATTATTGACACAGGTACACATCAATGAAATAAAAAGCTAAATTAATTATTGACACAGGTACACATCAATTAAATAAAAAGCTAAATTAATTATTGACACAGGTACACATCAATTAAATAAAAAGCTAAATTAATTATTGACACAGGTACACATCAATTAAATAAAAAGCTAAATTAATTATTGACACAGGTACACATCAATTAAATAAAAAGCTAAATTAATTATTGACACAGGTACACATCAATTAAATAAAAAGCTAAATTAATTATTGACACAGGTACACATCAATTAAATAAAAAGCTAAATTAATTATTGACACAGGTACACATCAATTAAATAAAAAGCTAAATTAATTATTGACACAGGTACACATCAATTAAATAAAAAGCTAAATTAATTATTGACACAGGTACACATCAATTAAATAAAAAGCTAAATTAATTATTGACACAGGTACACATCAATTAAATAAAAAGCTAAATTAATTATTGACACAGGTACACATCAATTAAATAAAAAGCTAAATTAATTATTGACACAGGTACACATCAATTAAATAAAAAGCTAAATTAATTATTGACACAGGTACACATCAATTAAATAAAAAGCTAAATTAATTATTGACACAGGTACACATCAATTAAATAAAAAGCTAAATTAATTATTGACACAGGTACACATCAATTAAATAAAAAGCTAAATTAATTATTGACACAGGTACACATCAATTAAATAAAAAGCTAAATTAATTATTGACACAGGTACACATCAATTAAATAAAAAGCTAAATTAATTATTGACACAGGTACACATCAATTAAATAAAAAGCTAAATTAATTATTGACACAGGTACACATCAATTAAATAAAAAGCTAAATTAATTATTGACACAGGTACACATCAATTAAATAAAAAGCTAAATTAATTATTGACACAGGTACACATCAATTAAATAAAAAGCTAAATTAATTATTGACACAGGTACACATCAATTAAATAAAAAGCTAAATTAATTATTGACACAGGTACACATCAATTAAATAAAAAGCTAAATTAATTATTGACACAGGTACACATCAATTAAATAAAAAGCTAAATTAATTATTGACACAGGTACACATCAATTAAATAAAAAGCTAAATTAATTATTGATACAGGTACACATCAATTAAATAAAAAGCTAAATTAATTATTGACACAGGTACACATCAATGAAATAAAAAGCTAAATTAATTATTGACACAGGTACACATCAATTAAATAAAAAGCTAAATTAATTATTGACACAGGTACACATCAATTAAATAAAAAGCTAAATTAATTATTGATACAGGTACACATCAATTAAATAAAAAGCTTAATTAATTTTTGACACAGGTACACATCAATGAAATAAAAAGCTAAATTAATTATTGACACAGGTACACATCAATTAAATAAAAAGCTAAATTAATTATTGACACAGGTACACACCAATTACATAAAAAGCTAAATTAATTATTGACACAGGTACACACCAATTAAATAAAAAGCTTAATTAATTATTGACACAGGTACACATCAATTAAATAAAAAGCTAAATTAATTATTGACACAGGTACACATCAATTAAATAAAAAGCTAAATTAATTATTGACACAGGTACACATCAATTAAATAAAAAGCTAAATTAATTATTGACACAGGTACACATCAATTAAATAAAAAGCTAAATTAATTATTGACACAGGTACACATCAATTAAATAAAAAGCTAAATTAATTATTGACACAGGTACACATCAATTAAATAAAAAGCTAAATTAATTATTGACACAGGTACACATCAATTAAATAAAAAGCTAAATTAATTATTGACACAGGTACACACCAATTACATAAAAAGCTAAATTAATTATTGACACAGGTACACACCAATTAAATAAAAAGCTTAATTAATTTTTGACACAGGTACACACCAATTAAATAAAAAGCTAAATTAATTATTGACACAGGTACACACCAATTAAATAAAAAGCTAAATTAATTATTGACACAGGTACACATCAATTAAAAAAAAAGCTTAATTTAATTAATGACACAGGTACACACCAATTAAATAAAAAGCTAAATTAATTATTGACACAGGTAGCCACCTACACATTTTATAAACTAAATTAACTATTGACACAGGTAGTGACCTAAAAATTTATAAACAAAATGAACAATTGACACAGGTACCATCCTCAATTTTAACAGGCTGCATGTACATGTCTTCAATATAAATGTTGTTGAAGCAGCCATCTTCACACGCAGTGATGCCGGGGAAACAGTCTCAATACACCGAACATCCATGATTCTCTCAGACAGTGGCGTGGCTGGGGTCGGCGTCACCTGGTGCGGTAAACTCATGATGTCACCCCACTCCCCCACCCCGACTTCTACGATCGGGATTTCTTTCGTCAATAAAAGTCAAGAGTATAACAAAGACAGAAACAAATTAATTGAAAGTCAGGAGGTAAATGTAAAAAAATTGGAAGTATTCTTTCATTAAATTGTAACCAGGTTCGGCGCACTGGCATGTTTCCGAACGTCTTGATTACGCTTGTAGAAAACTATCCGTGATTAGACAGTCTGTTGTTGCTCAGAGTAGAATGGCGCTTTAAATAACCTTAAAACTGTTTGAGCTACAGCTGTGTTGGGTGTATTCTATGCTATTAAATCTGTTTTGGGTCTATTTTAATTACCGAAGCTAAATCGGAGTTTTACCTCGCGTAGTTTCTGTGCCTGGTATCGAAGAGTAGATTTCACTGGTTGCTAGGGCTACTCAGAGAGGGTATCAGGAACTGGGGGTTGGAAGGCCTGATAAAATAGTGTCGAGTGTTTTCGCCCCAACCTGTTCATTTTGGAAGCTTGTTCCAGTTCCAGACTGGTTTTAGCAGTAACTAGAAGTTCTTGTACTGCATTCTTGCTGTCATGAACCTGAAATGCCTGCCATGGCCTTGTCGATGTCTAAAAAAAGTGGGGGGTGGAGAGGGACGAGTTTCTTTTTAATGCTGGAATAGTTGACCAGCCCATTTATTTATATTGTGCATCATGGAGAGCCTGGATATAATCGTCACCGTTTCTCCATTGGTGACAAGCCCAGTGTTTCCAGCAAGTTGTTAGCACTAGAAGTGTTCCTGTAGCGGTTCATGGCAAAAGGTACTACCCGTCACTAGACCACTTCCAACCTGTCGATGCTTCTCTTTTAAAACTCATCAAAGGAATACGTACATTTTAAAATGGACACCAATAACTCTTCTTCACTTGCTGGTTTTAGACTCGTGGGTTGAACAGCCTCAAACATACCTGCTACTTCCTTGATAGATTAATTAGACACGAACGATTTGTGTCAATATAACAATATACGTTTAGCGTTAATAATAATTTTACAGAATACAGCAGTATACTTTTCGGCACATGCCTTCATCAGTACAACGAAAAACAATTAAATAAGTATAAATTAAATGTACATAATATTTAGACACATTTCATATATATATATATAAAAATAGGTTGCGGAGGAGGTAAAAATAAGAGGGGGCGAAAAAAACAGACAGAAATTTAGTAAAGAAGAATGGAAAGGAAGTTACATAGAGTAAAATTTAAAAAGCAAAACAGGAAAAAGACATAGCAGTTGCGTAAAATTGTGGATTTAGTTTATCCCGTATGGAGTCAAAGCAAAAAATCTTGTTATCAATTTTTTTTCCAAATAGATACTATCCGACGTGGTACTAGTATACAGTATAGCAGTAACTGCGATGTCTAAAATTCCAACATGGTTAGGGCTATTGAAATGTTTGGAGACCGGACAGAGAGCTTGTTTATTTATGTTGTAGAGGTGTTCTCTGAACCGGTCTACAAAGTGACGACCTGTCTCTCCTACGTACAATTATCCCAACTTTTTATAAAGGATGGCGAAAATCAAGTTGCGATTTTTGCAGGTAAAGCCATCTTTTATTCTGAATGTTTCTAGAGGGAATGTGATCTTATCAACTTCAATCACATAGGAACGTATGTTGCAACGTCTACGGTTGCAACTTTTGGTGCCTTTGTGCTTTGATAGCAGGGAGGTGGCTTCTAGCTAGCATGTCTCTAAGGCTCTTGTCCATCCGGAAAGCGAAAAGAAGAGTTTTTCTGAACATCTCATTGGTGACAGGGTCTGCCATAAGAATTGAGCGGTTTTTCAGAACCAGAAAACGAGTTATAAGGTTATGGGGATGAAAAGTTAAAATAAATGTAGACCTATCCCTAGTGTCGGAATGAGTGGCTTTAAAAGAATCCTGTCTGGTCATACCTTTAACTCGGGTGACAACTTCTTTTAAAATTTGTTCAGGATATAACCTGCGTCGGAAAAAAATCCAACATTTAAGCCGTCCATTCCCAAATATCCTAATCATTGTTACAGAGTCTTTTCAGTCTCAGTAACTGAGAGAAAGGGATGGAGTTTTTGCATGGTTGAGGATGGGGAGATGACTATAGTAACAAACTGTGACTATTTGTTTTCTTATAGAAAATGGAGGTAGATATGATGTTCTCTTTAAATTAAATTTATAAGTCAAAAAGATTGATGGTACTTTTATGGATCGTTGAAGTGAATTTGATTGTTGGATGAAACTGTTCAATGAAGTCCTTAAATCTTTCTAGTTGTGTTATTTTAATATTGGTTATTCCTATGCAGTCATCTATGCATCTCCTGTAGTATTCTGGGAAATGATCTTTGTAGTGTTCTCTCCAAGATGTTCCAAAAACCCATAAATAGACATGCGTAAATTGGTCCCAAATTTGTTCCCAAAGCAACGCCACTGATCTGATCCAAAAAAATGCGCCATTAAATTCAAACGAGTTAAGTTGTAAAAACAGTTCTGTAAGACGTACAAGGGCACTTGTTGTAAACTTAGGATCCTTGATGACTGCAGATCTAATCTGAACTGGGGCTCAGAATGAAAGCGATCAATGCACTCCTGCATCTCTCTACTGTTTTCTTCTCGCAGAATTTTGAATTGTTCTACTGAAATTCTCTTCTTTAGCCTTAATATTCTCACTACGTAAGGTCCCTATTCTTCTGATTTTAAATAGTGCCCTTTTAATATCAAGTTCCACCAAGTGACAGCGTTTCTCAAGCAGAAACAATCTTAAGGCCTCTAGGTAGGTAAACATTTTGTTATAATTTTGTTCCCAATTTTTGTCGATCCCGATCCCAATTGGATCCCATTACTGGTGGGTTCCCGATCGAATCGGGATCCCTTTTCCCGGTTGGATTCCGCTTTCTGTTGCAAGTATAAAGCCTTTAAATGATGCTATGTAAGATTAACGTCCTAAGTAGATCAGCCCAAAGGTAAAGGTAGCAGAAAAAAGTGAAAGCACAGACAGCATATAAAAGACCTTGTGTGTAACTCTTGTATCTACATTTTCGGAAGAATAAAAAAAGCTTCAATCGCCGCTACATATTTTTCTAATTTATCTCTTATTGTTTTAACAGCGGGACTCTAATGTGTTGTAGCCACTCTTTTAACCAACATTCCAATGTGTTCAAGTAATACATTGCGTCGTTGACTAGAGGCACCGTAGAAAAAAATATTCTCTCAAGATTACCGAAAAATGTATACATGAAGCATTTTTGGCAAAACACAAGTTAAGTAAATGGGCCACACTGAACAGTGTTGACCACACAAGTTAAGTTAATAGGCCAAACGAGCAGTGTTGACCACACAAGTTAAGTTAATAGGCCAAACGAACAGTGTTGACCACACAAGGTTTGTAAATGGGCCACACAGAACAGTGTTGACCACACAAATAAACTGAACGGGCCAAACATGACAGTGTTAATCACACAACTTTGGTAAATGGGCCACACTGAACAGTGTTGACTACAAAACTTAAGTGATTGGGCCACACATTTAAGTGTTGAACACACTAATTTAAGGAATGGGCCACACAGAACAGTGTTGATCCCACAAGTTAAGTGAATGGGCCACACTGAGAAATGTTGACCACACAACTAAAGTGAATGGGCAAAACGAACAGTGTTGACAACAAAACTTAAGTGAATCGGCCACACATAACAGTGTTGATCACACAACTTTGGTGAATGGGCCACACATTCTTTATAATGGCTTGCTATTATTATCAATACTTCTTTCAGCTTAAACACCTTCATGTACTCCATACATTGTGACAGCACTGAACACCTCCATGGACCCTCTACATTGTGGCCACATTAAACACCTCCATTCGATCCTTACATAGTGGGTAGCATTATTGTAACCTTGACCTCTGCACTTTATTATGTTTTGTCCATCAAGCTTATTTCTTATATTTTAGATTAAATTAGCTTTCTGTCACTAACGAAAGTTCCCGAACACCTCATTTGTTGTGTAAGAATGATCAACACGATGTTTTTCTTATCAAATTATATGGTCACCTTATTTCTGACGTATCAACCTTGAACTTTTAATTAATCCGGCATTAAATTGTTTACATGTGTAGAAAATTAAATTGTGGCCCGTTTACCTTCAATGAAATTAAATTAGAACGAGAATTTTCTGCTTGGTATCTATGCAATTTTTAAATTTGGTGTCCCCCCTAATATGGTGTCACCCGGTGCCATCCGCACCGTGCACCTCGTAGCTACGCCCCTGATCTCAGACTACCGTCTTCAATTTAAGTGACTAGAGTTTCCTGTCAAACTTTGATATTTCATGACATTAAATACAGCTCAAAGTTAGACTTTTAACGTGACTATCTTGGAGTTAAGAATTACTAAATTTCAGCATCAGTTTTGACAACTATTAGACAACTTTATTTATATAATTAGTTGATTTTTTCCCACAATCATATATCGCAACAATCATATATCCCACCAGTCATGCTTCAAAACTATCATATATTTCACAAATCACATATTCCACCTATCACTTATCCCACTAACTATTATACCCCCAATCATATATCCCACCAATTTTAAATCCCAAAATCCTTTATCCACATAATCATAAATAAACTAATCATATTTCCCACCACTTTATTTTCACACCAAATATAATCCCACCAATCACGAAGCCCATAATTCATATATGCCACAATCACTTAACCCAATAATAATATATACACCACCAATCATTTATCCGATCGAACAATTTTCTCAACAACAATATACACCCCAATCATATACATTGCAATCATATATAAAGCAATAATATATTACTTTTAACCCAAAGAGCATTATCACATATATCCAACAAATAATTTACTAAACAAATAATATATACCACCAATCATAAATCCGAACAATTATTTCACCCACCAACAATATACACCACCAATCATATAGGTCTATTTTACAATCATATATTATTATCCCATCAATAATGTATAACTGTTAACCCGGCAAGAAATATCACGTATATTCTACAAAAAGTTATCAAACACATAATATATACAATCAATCCTTTATCCCATTAATGATACGTACCAACTTTCATATATCCCAAAATCATTTATCCCAACCATTTATATATATATATATATATATATATATATATATATATATATTATATATATATAATTAATAATTTATCTCTTTTATATTATATATATTAATTATTTATACAAACAATATATATATACACATAATATATACACTCAATCCTTTATCACATTAAATATACATACCAACTTTCATATATCACAAAATCATATATCCCAACCATATATATATATATATATATATATATATATATATATATATATATTATATATATATAATTAATAATTTATCCCTTTAATATTATTTACATTAATCATTTATCCAACCAAAATATATACCACCAATGATTTATACCTACAATAACATATCCCCCACTCATAAATATAATAATCATATAACCGACCAATCACATTTCCCACAAATAATATATGTCATAATCATATACTAAATAATCACTTATCACATTAAAATATGTATAATTAATCATTTATGCCATCAATAAATTATCCTAAAAATAATAACTACCACCTACCGTTTATCCCATTAACATATATCACAAAATCATAAAGCCCACCAAACATATTTTACTTTCAAAAATGCGGTTGACGTCACTTTTCTAAGTGATTTCAAAGAAAGGTTGTTGGGTTTGGGGGGGGGGGGGGGGTTAATAACTTGTTCGTGTTTTAGTACTGAGAGTATTTGTGTGGTTGTTCCTATGTGCTTAGTATTTTGTGACGTATAGGGGTATTGCAAATGACGCTGTTAAATGCTATGGTTTATGAGTGGTAATGGTCTATAATAAATGGAGTTGAAGAGATAAGCGGATGAAAAAATACCCGGTGTTTCACTCGAGATCCATTGATTTATTGGAAAATTGCTCCTAGATGTAACGATGACATTAGACTGCTTATCCCCCATTAGCAGTTCGTAACAATTTTCGAATTAATTTTTATGGTAACAACTAATTATATGCCACCTTCTCGGTTATACTTTCGATATCTTAATTAAGACTGTAAGTGGAATAAACATTATCCATTAAATTATTACGATAACTTGAGTCCTAGCTAGAAAATATGTTTATTTCTAATTACAAAAAAAATGTATATAAAAGCTCAGCTCACATCAATAATTTTCTTTAAATTGAAACGAAATTTTGTATTTTGGCATATTCCATTGCATTGAAAAGGGGATTTAGAGGGATGTTGTAGTTGATAAAATTTACTACTGCTCAAATCTCCGAATTTTATAAACAAAAAATCACAAATTTAAATTCAAGATAAAAAAATTATTTTAATGGGTGTCCAATTATACCAGCTATGGTGCACCACATTGATTCAAGCGTTTTTGCCATAATCTGCTCCCTCCTTTTTTGCCCCATTAGTCTACCAATTAGGTTGCCCCACCTCTACCTGCGATGTTTTAACAACATTCAACCAGCTTTGTTTCACCATTCTGTTACATCTATTTTCCCTATGCTTCTACCACATGTGTGCCCAATTTCTTACAGTTATTTTCCCCCTAACTCATCTACCAGTCATGCTGCCACATTTGTCTACATCTGTGTTGCCCAACTATTTTACAGCATTGTTGCCCCACACTTTGACCAGCAGTGATGCAAAACTCCCCCTCTGCTATGTTGCCCCACTCTTCCTCAAAATACGTTATCTCGAGGTTCATAAACTTTTTTGCTTGTACATGCATTTCCGTTGCACAGTAAATAAGATGGTTTAGTTGCAATAATAAGCACATTTCATTAAGCACATAACGCTCTCTCAGCAACCCATACTCCATGGGCGCCCGCAGAAAACTTTCTAGGGGGGGGGGCAAAAAAATCGATTAACTTTCCAGGGGGGGGGCAAAAATTGATTAGTAATGTTTTAATGTATTTTTAATTTACTGTAGCGTATTTGTGTGCTGAACGAACGGACAGGACATCAGCTTAGTTACTTTCTCTTTATTTTCTCTTTACTTTAATACATTTTTTGTCTATTGTTGTCTAAAAAAATGTTATCCAATCAATCCAGGGGGGGGGGCAAGTGCCCCCCTTGCCTCCCTCTGCGGGCGCCCATGCCATACTCCCTTGTTAATTTTGTCGGACATAGAAATGGAAAGGGGGACTAGCTGGAGCTTACAAAATTTGTCCAAAATATAAAGCCTGCACCAAAATCATTGCTTAGTACAAATAGTGATATCGTCTACCACGAAGTTGTAACATTCATTTTAGAATCATTATGTTATCAAGACTTTTTCTTGTTAGATTTTCTATTAAATTGTATGTTTGATTTGTCTTTTCAGAGGCAACATTTAGTTGTTTTTTGTGGACTTATACACGTACAATTACGTTTAATATAATATTAGTAGAAAGTCGTACCGTTATAGAAACGGAGAGAAACTCTTATTACGGTAAAGGACATGACAACTCACCTGACTTAGGGCTGGATTGACTACCTGAGTTTTACAGATGATGTGCTTGTGCAGAGCGATGTTTTTGTAAGTGGTGGTTGCATTGGTACAGGTGAAAGTGTTTGTACATGTGAAAGTGTTTGTACATGTGAAAGTGTTTGTACATGTCAAAGTTTGTAAAAGTTGATGAAATTATATGAATGTGTTTGTACACATCGATGTGCTGTACAGCTGGTTACAGGAGGTTACTTCGCAGCCAGTTTGTCCAAAGCCTGTTAGTACAAATTAATTTTGTTTGAACGCAAATGCAATTAAGATAGAACGTTTGATAAAGTAAACGATACAAATGTGTGTTTTTTCTTATTTCCTTGAATTGGTTATATTTTTGTTTTTTAAACATTTAGTTTGTAAAATCTTTGGTAAATTATATTGTAAACAGGTTTTCGTCTAGGTTAAGACCCGAGATGCTGAATGACATTAACGTAAAAGTGCCGAACAGCTGTTGAGGGAATGGTATTTTGTTTTATTCCTATCAAGTGTTATTGGCCAGACTGCACTCCCTGATATCCTAGTAATTGATTTACACCACAAAAATCACAAACCCTATTTTAATGCCACACACTTGGACTGGCGTTTTATAACTTCTCAAATATTAAATGGTCCCACTATTAAATTGAATGCACCTTCAAAATATTAGGTTCATAATAAAACACGAACAATTTTACAATCATAAAATTTTATTAGCCTTATTTGTGGGTGTATTCAGTGCAGATGATACTATGATTATCGTTTGATAGCAGTGATGATATCACTAACCTTTAAGGTTACGAGATGTCCGTATTGAATTTAGACAGTTTGTATTTTAGACCCCATTGTTCGTATTAAGTTTGCGTCCCTATCTCTCCATACTTTCCTCTCGTCGTCCGGCTTGTCCGTACTTTCATGTTGTCGCCCGGCTTGTGCATACTTTTTGCCGCGAGACTGGCTTGTCTTGGTTCTAATTCTCTTAATTTATTTCTCCGCAAAGGCAAGCACAGTAAAGAGTTTCAGCACCATCTGACGGTCCGAAATAGTATATTAATATCTCTAATGCTGTAAAAAAAATATCATGCAATGTTGTGTAGGGATTATAGTCATAATGTTGTCATTTCTTTTCATCCATGAACTAGCTAGATATCGCTTCATCAGTACCCGTACTCAGCAGTAGCAGTATTAGAGTAATAGTTCATCCACCGTATCTTCAATGTGATAGTTCAGTGGCTCATGTAATATTTCGACTCAGTGCGCCAAGTTTATGTTTGCACCATTCTTCTGCCTCCCCCCTCCAATCCTACTTTTCAAGGAAGTGCTATTAAATTTTATTCGGTTTCTACTGTTGTTTGTTAGCTGCGGAGGAAATGCTGCAACTTGGGCGAAGACGGAAAACGGTGCCACTTACTATATAAAAAAGTGCCCCCGGAATGACTCAGTTACAAAAGACGATTTTTAGCCCATTTTTGCCTTTCTGAGCATCTAGGATTTGATATATTAAATCACTATTAAAATCCTATCTAAAGAAGGTTTTTGCCCCCGCTGTGACTGCCCTCTCTCCCCATTCTCATGGCTCAACCCGAGGGCAAGATGGCACCTAGAGTGAGGCATATTATGGGGACCACTGGGCTGGCCACACTGGGCACAATAGACCCACGACACATTTTTTTATTCCTGGGACATCACAAAAATCAAATAAATTATTTTATTTCTTTGGTTTTTATGGCGTTTGAGGCTAAAAGCTTCTTGTACATACGATTTATACAGCTTATAACTAGGTTTTGTATTGATCTCAGTTTCCAACTAGATTTATATTAATCACAGTTATGACTAGGATTTCTATTGATGTCAGCCTCTAACTGGGTTTTCTATTGATGACAGTCTCTAATTATGTTTTCTATTGATGTCAGTCTCTAGCTAGGTTTTCTATTGATGACAGTCTCTAGCTAGGTTTTCTATTGATGACAGTCTCTAACTAGGTTTTCTATTGATGACAGTCTCTAGCTAGGTTTTCTAGTGATGACAGTCTCTAGCTAGGTTTTCTATTGATCTCAGTCTCTAACTAGGTTTTCTATTGATGACAGTCTCTAGCTAGGTTTTCTATTGATGACAGTCTCTAACTAGGTTTTCTATTGATGTAAGTCTCTAGCTAGGTTTTCTATTGATGTCAGTCTCTAGCTAGGTTTTCTATTGATGTCAGTCTCTAGCTAGGTTTTCTATTGATGTCAGTCTCTAGCTAGGTTTTCTATTGATGACAGTCTCTAGCTAGGTTTTCTATTGAGGACAGTCTCTAGCTAGGTTTTCTATTGATGGCAGTCTCTAGCTAGGTTTTCTATTGATGACAGTCTCTAGCTAGGTTTTCTATTGATGACAGTCTCTAGCTAGGTTTTCTATTGATGACAGTCTCTAGCTAGGTTTTCTATTGATGACAGTCTCTAGCTAGGTTTTCTATTGATGACAGTCTCTAGCTAGGTTTTCTATTGATGACAGTCTCTAGCTAGGTTTTCTATTGATGACAGTCTCTAGCTAGGTTTTCTATTGATGACAGTCTCTAGCTAGGTTTTCTATTGATGACAGTCTCTAGCTAGGTTTTCTATTGATGACAGTCTCTAGCTAGGTTTTCTATTGATGACAGTCTCTAGCTAGGTTTTCTATTGATGACAGTCTCTAGCTAGGTTTTCTATTGATGACAGTCTCTAGCTAGGTTTTCTATTGATGACAGTCTCTAGCTAGGTTTTCTATTGATGACAGTCTCTAGCTAGGTTTTCTATTGATGACAGTCTCTAGCTAGGTTTTCTATTGATGACAGTCTCTAGCTAGGTTTTCTATTGATGACAGTCTCTAGCTAGGTTTTCTATTGATGACAGTCTCTAGCTAGGTTTTCTATTGATGACAGTCTCTAGCTAGGTTTTCTATTGATGACAGTCTCTAGCTAGGTTTTCTATTGATGACAGTCTCTAGCTAGGTTTTCTATTGATGACAGTCTCTAGCTAGGTTTTCTATTGATGACAGTCTCTAGCTAGGTTTTCTATTGATGACAGTCTCTAGCTAGGTTTTCTATTGATGACAGTCTCTAGCTAGGTTTTCTATTGATGTCAGTCTCTAGCTAGGTTTTCTATTGATGACAGTCTCTAGCTAGGTTTTCTATTGAGGACAGTCTCTAGCTAGGTTTTCTATTGATGGCAGTCTCTAGCTAGGTTTTCTATTGATGTCAGTCTCTAGCTAGGTTTTCTATTGATGTCAGTCTCTAGCTAGGTTTTCTATTGATGACAGTCTCTAGCTAGGTTTTCTATTGATGACAGTCTCTAGCTAGGTTTTCTATTGATGACAGTCTCTAACTAGGTTTTCTATTGATGACAGTCTCTAACTAGGTTTTCTATTGATGACAGTCTCTAACTAGGTTTTCTATTGATGACAGTCTCTAACTAGGTTTTCTATTGATGTCAGTCTCTAACAAGGTTTTCTATTGATGTCAGTCTCTAACTAGGTTTTCTATTGATGTCAGTCTCTAACTAGGTTATTTATTGATGACATTCTCTAACTAGGTTTTCTATTGATGGCAGTTTCATCACTGCATTGAGAACAAAGTAAAGAAACAAGTGAAACCATCTTTCAATTTGATCTCACTATTGATTAATTTTAGTATCGATTGATCTCTCTATTGATTGATTTTACTTTAAAAAATTCACTTTTGATTAATTTTACTATTTATTGATCTCACTATTGATTGCTTTCGCTATTTAATGATCTCACTTTTGATTGATTTCACTATTGTATGATCTTACAATTTTGTAACATAGCTATTTATTGATCACAGTTATGATTGATTGATCTCACTAAATTTTTATTGATCTCACTGTTAATGGATCTCACTATGTTTTGATCTCACTATAGATTGATTTAAATAATGATTGATTGATCTCACAATTGATTGATCTCACGATTGATTGATGTCATTATTGATTAATTCCACTTTTGATTAATCGTACTATTGATTTGCCTCACTATAGATGTTTTACAATAATGATTGATCTCACTGATGATTGTTTGATCTCATTTTCGATGGATCTCACTACTGATTGATCTCATTATTGATTGATCTCACTACTGATTGATGCAGTCAGATAATCAGAACGAATATAGATTGATAAGGTAAATCTTAACCATCTCATGGCATACAAATAAAATACATAGCAAACCTACTTTTATGTGGAACTAGCCAATGCTCCCAGTGTTTCAGAAAAACAACAACTTCTACATACTCTGGATTGACATTGACCTTAAACGCCAGGTAAAGAAAAAACAATAAAAACCTTCCTAAGAAAAAGAAAATTAATTGTGTCCTATAAAAACGCATCTATAATAACTTGTGTACATCTTTCATTTTTCCGATGGGATCCCGATCCCAGATAGATCCAAATCGGATCTCTTTTTTTTCCGATAAGATCCCGTTTTCTGATGTATCCAAGTACCAGCAGGGATTGCAACCCCGTTGGGATCTCCATACTTTTTTTTTATCCCGACCGGTGGGATTCCGATCCAGGTTGAATCCCGATCACTCTGGGTCTGAAGCTGATGGGTCCCCAATCCTATTGGTGTTCTGATCCCGGTGGTATCCTGGTCGGATCCCGAATCGGTGGATTTCCAATCCCGATTAGATACTGATCCCAGTTTGTTCTCGAACACGATTGGATACCAATCCCAGGTAGATCCCCATTTCGGTAGGTTCATGATTCCCGAAAATATCCCGATATCTTTGGATCCTTATCCCGTCATTATCCCGATTCCAGTGGGATCCCTAATCCGTTGTGATTAATATCTCAGTAGATTCCCGATACCCTAGGGATCCTTTTCCCGGTAGGATCGAGTATCTCGATAGGATCCATTTTGAAAAAGGTTGCAATTAGTATCCCAATAGGATTAGGATCCTTTTCCCGGTGGGATCCCAATGCCGGTGGGTTTCCAATCCTATCGGTACCCTATTGCCTTTGGGAACGTAATTCCGATTTGATCCCGATGCTAATGGATACTAAACACGGTAGGATCGAGTTATCCGATGAAATCCTTTTTCCTGATGGAATCCAGTTTTCCTTTCCCGGTTTGATCTCTTATCGCGATGGGATCACGGTGCTGGTGAATTTAGTTTACTGTTGGACATCGTTAACATTTCTAAAAGCTTTTAGATCCAGTTACATAACCCGGAGAAAAATAAAGAACTTATAAATTTACGAATTAGAAGGAAAGTTGCTGAAGAGTTTTAAAACACAACACAAAATAATAAATCTAAGGATAGGGATAAGAAACGAATATATTAATTGAAGAAAACTTCTTATTGATTTGTGCATTTCTGGTAACAGCCGGTGCTATTAAGAAATCATTTATTCTTCAACAAATCAAAAGTTCACCTAAACAAGATTTGTCAGGCTTTTTAAAAATGATATACAACTCTACGCCCACCTCTCATCTGTATAATGAACTGCAGTAGGAACCACAGGAAAACAAAACATACAATATACCGAAGAATCAACAAACCAACGAACTCAATTAACACAGATAAAAAAATAAAATATAGGCCTACAAATTAACCACCCCCCCAAAAAAAAACAAAAAAAAAAAAAAAAAAAAAAAAAAAAAAAAAAAAAACAAAAAAAAAAAAAAAAAAAAAAATATAAAAAAAAAAAAAAACAAAAATAGGAAAACAAAAAATACAATATACCGAAGAATCAACAAACCAACGAACTCAATTAACACAGAAAAAAAAAAAAAATATAGGCCAACAAATTAACCCCCCCCCCAAAAAAAAAAAAAAAAAAAAAAAACAAAACAAAAAAAAACAAAAAAAAACAACAACAACAACAACCACAACAATTTAAAATTAAAATAAAACAAAAAATAAAACAAACAAAGATAAAACATTAAAATTTGCATCATTTTAAAATCGTATTTCACTTTGATATAATTATATACGGTGGTTCTTCTATATCTTAAGGGCCCACGATCAATTTATTGATCATTTTGGCTCCTAAATTCAATGACTGTCCACATTGACACTGTAATACTTTCTTAATGTTAATCTACTAAACTAAGATAATTATTTTATTTTTTTAAATTGACCTTAAAAAAACAACTTAACAATTCTGAATATTTAATGAAAAGAAACTCTTTTAAAAAATGTAAAATACATTAAGAAAAAATAAATTCTAAGACAAATTTAATACTGTCAATGAAATTTAAAAAATTTTTAAAATATTTTAAATTCCATTTATACTTTAAATTGCACTGAGAAGGGAAAAAATCAAACATTAATTTTATACTGTAAATGATTTTAAGACATAAATAGATGCTACATTTAGTTTATCTGTCACTTAAGTTCATCAGCCATCATTTCAGCTGGTCAGTTGGAACAAAACAGTTTGTCCTTCCTGCAGCGACATTCAACGCAAACACCACGTAGGGGGATGTCGTAATGGTTGTATTGTTGCAAACATAAATTCATTTAACGAAGCGGCTATTCGGAAAATATAAATTAAAGGACTCCATTCAAACCTAGTAAATGAATGAAATAGCAAAATGAGGTGTGTGGAAGCTTGAATTAGAGAACAGAACAAAAAATAAGGACTTTTCGGCATAAAGCCTTCTTCAGCTAACATTAGAAATGAAAATATAACAAAGTACTTCCCACTTCCGGGGATACCAATGGATACATCTTGAGTTGTCTACTGTGCTTTGGCTAATCGGACCCGGGTCCCTTTTTTCCAAATCACTCTCCGGACCCGACTTGTCTCGTGAGGAATATCTATTCGGTTGGTCACGTGACGTTTATGACGGATGCTTCCTGTTGGTTGACTTCCCTGTGTAGCCATTAATATCAATCGAGAAATGTGTAATAATTTCAAAACTTTCATGTAGCGCAGAAGAAACATGTAGAAGAATGAGACGTACAGCTCAAAGAAAGTAAGAATACGTTGGTTTTTTTTTTTAATTGTATGGTATTTTAAAATTCTATTTTAAATATAGTTCTATAATTATTAACATGACATCAAGATCAAGGTTGCATTTTTTTACGGGAAATTCGCATTCAGCCACTGTCAAAAAACTGTAATTGTAATTCGATTGTAGTTGTAGTCTAACTTATTGATTTCAATGTATCATATTGACTGCATGCTCCATGTTTATCTTCTTTCAGTTGAGAAGAGAGTCGCAATTTGTGGTCCATTGTGGATAGTATGACAATGCTAGCAAGGGCATCTTACTAAAGAAAGTACTAGCCAAGGCAAAGGCTTTCGTTCATATCTATAGTAAGTCTCCCCCGAACCCCCACGCTCTCTTGGAATACTTCACCTGACAATAGGATAGAGTGGCAATAGCCTAAGAATTGTAATACGTATCGGTATTTATATCCTGACCCTGATTTTTTGTACAGTGTGGTTAAGGCTATTTCTATGAATGGTAAGATAAATCTGTACTTTTAGTTAATTTTAAAGTCATGGATTTGGCAAGAGTTGTTTCAGTCTCACCCTAAGGCTCAGCGCAGTGTCAGTGATAACTTCTTTTTTTTCACAGAATATCGAAAAAAAAGACGCATGCATGGTTAAAAGGACTCAGGCAGCATTGGTTTTAGTGGTTGAAAACGAAATACCAGTATGTCACTCAATATTATAACTATAATGTGGTAATTTAACTGAACATTTCAACATAATTTTCTGGGGAGCGCCCTCACCCCGCTTTTCAGTCAAAAATTAGTAAATGAGAACAATAAACATATAAAAAATAGTACTATGGTCGATAGTTGACCTGGGAAACAAGTATATGACCTGTATGCAGTGGAATAATCGAGGGCCCTTTCGCTAACTGCATTTTATCCCTAATGTAATCATGGAAAATACAACCAGTGGTGACAAGCCTTCCTTTGTGTGTGTGTGTGTGTGTGTGTGTGTGTGTGTGTGTGTGTGTGTGTGTGTGTGTGTAGACGATGGTAGACGATCCGATGGAGCTACATATAAGCCATCCCAATGGACAAGAGGTATTTAAAACATTTTTTTTACAGGCATACATAGTTGGATCCATTTATTTTGCCACCTGGACACCTGGTGGATGTGCTAAACATTTAATCAGCATCAAAGAAATACAAAAGATGATTGTCAAAATGGAGGAGAAATGAAGGGCTGAGACATTAGAAATTTGAGACACAAATTCTGTAACGTCATGATCTTAGACCTTATAAATTGTTGAATTATTGGAACTGATGCTGATTCAACCTGTTCGACTTAACGAAGATCACAATCTTGATGAATATTTTTTGATATGGTCCATTTTGAGGGACTTCAATCATAAATTATCCCAATGAATAATGCAATGACTAAATGACTATTTAGTCCTTAAACATTTTATACTTGTTACTGGTAATACAAAATACACGTTTGAGACTAAAGATTGCATCACTGTTTCCTTTACTTGAGTGGTACTATAAAATTATTTTGATGAGAACGATATTAATTTAAATTGTAAGAAGAAACCTTACTTATTAGGGTTTTTTTATGACTTTAAAGAGTATTTAATTTAGGATGACCAAACATACCATTAAAAAGGGGGATTGTCCCTTTTTCACAATTTTATCCCATATCTTGAAAAAGTCTCCTGGGATGCCTAAATGTCCCGCTGCTAAAATTAAACACATTCTAACATATAAGATAAGACGGAGGTTTCAAAAATGGCTGGGACAACAGCCAAATATCCTTAATTTGAATCCTAGACTAAAGAAATTGAATGTGTTGTGTTGTTACAAATACAAATGTATTAATTATAAATAAATAAGTGTTCCTTGCAAATTAATTTGTTTTCATTTGCGATATGCTTAAATTAAATGTTTAAATTAAATTTAAAAAGTGAATGTAAAGAAATTCTAGGACTGAAAATAGTTCAAATTAGCATATTTCAATAAACAGTTTCCGGCGGAGGCCCCCGGACCCCCCTCTAGCTGGAGGGTATCCCCCCCCCAAACCCCCTTTGGTCTGTTTCTTTTTTACCAGTTCATGGTTTGGTCACCCTTATTTAATTGCTACGTTATTGTGAAAATGCCTTGCTGAGATAATTATTGTTGACCGGTTAATTTAAATTTATTTTCACAGCTAATTCGCAATAAATGTTTCCGAAAGATTTTCAACTACTTTCATTCAAATGTGAATGTTTTCAATGTGCTGAAAACTATAAATTTTGTGTATAAATACCCATTTGTTTCATATTTCATGGCCAGATTTTTGTTTCCTAAACTTCAATCTATTGATTTGTTATTAAAAAAAACATTAACATGTTCTACAATATTGTGTAAAATTTGTAAAGATATCTTTTGGTTTTTTTTTAATTAATTTAAGTCTGTAACTTTTAGTTTATCTTGAAGATTCCTTGCTGAAATTATTTGTGTAAAATATGTTATTGTTTTCACCTTTGCCTGATAAGTTTACATTGATATGCTTTAAATTTGAACTTATTTGACTCCTATATTTTAATATTGCTTAATTGACTTTTAAAAAAAAAATTAAAAATACTAAAATGGACTTTTTGTTATCTTTTAAATATTTTGTATAATTCTGCTTCGGTTCAATTTTGTTTGGAATAAATTTGTATTTATATTCTTGGTGCTCGCAAGTAAATATATATATATATATATATATATAAACTTATTGTGAAAGTATTTTATTTCATTGTATATATATTTTTTTTTTTTTAATTTTTTTTTTATTTATGTGTGTGTGTGTGTGAAGTAATTGGGAAAAATATTTCTTACCTGTACCTGGATCGGACAGCGAGAATCGCTACCTGGACACACATAATTCATCCAGATACAGTAACGTGTTCCACACCTACAATGGTTACAGCCATCAACAAGTGGCCCTAATTCCTCACCAATTGCATAGTTCTAATGACAAGTCAACTATATTTTTTATATGGAAATAACTTGCAAACAACTTCATGAAATAACAAACTGATATAACTAATGTGACCCTGGTCAACATGTTTGTAGGTAATGCTGATTAAAGAGGTACTGCCACTGCTGCCACTGATGTCACTGCTGTCACTGCTGTCACTACCGCCACTGCTGCCACTGATGCCACTACTGCCACTGCTGCCACTGTTGCCACTGATGCCACTGATGCCACTGATGCCAGCGACCCCATGGCGCTATACGGGGAACATAATCATCACTGCCCGACAGATATAGGGAAAGCATGGTATCTGACCAAATGGTTTTTACTACAGCGTCAAATTCTGCCCACAGTGTTCATATCTGAAGCGATGTTCCCTTTAAGCTGCGCTGGCGCGCAGCCATCTCAAAGACGCATCGCAGCAGTTTTAAGTATCCGCGCAGAAAAGTTCCATGTAAATGTGTATTTATGTTTGTGGGATGTAAAATTTTGCACACACACACAAAAAAATTGATGCTGTAAAACTTTGCACACAACTGTATGATTATGCCACTTACCAGCAAACCTTAGACGGAACATTGATCTGAAAATGAAATAAAGTTAGAAATAATTGATATTACACATAAGGCCATTAGTGGAAGGCTCAGGCTAATGATTCTAAACAAACATCATTTAAGAAGGCTTCTCCTAAGAAACCGCTTTATACCAGCTTCCTTTCGCAAACTTAATGATATAGAAACCCGATTTTAGGGTTTACAACGCATCGCCGGCACGGCATTTGTGGATAGTATGAAGTAAAGGCAGCATCACAATCCCTGGGAAAGTTGATTGCTAGTGTTGTAAAAAAAGATCAACAAAAAACGACCGGATGTCCTTGTGGTTGACATGATCAACCTGAAGGGTTGGTAACGGGCCGAGGGCTGCCCTATGGTGAAGATATCTCCAATGTACCACTTCCCCCGGATGTCCTTGTGGTTGACATGATCAACGTGAAGGGTTGGTAACGCGCCGAGGGCTGCCCTATGGTGAAGATATCTCCAATGTACCACTTCCCCCGGATGTCCTTGTGGTTGACATGATCAACGTGAAGGGTTGGTAACGGGCCGAGGGCTGCCCTATGATGAAGATATCTCCAATGTACCACTTCCCCCGGATGTCCTTGTGGTTGACATGATCAACGTGAAGGGTTGGTAACGGGCCGAGGGCTGCCCTATGATGAAGATATCTCCAATGTACCACTTCCCCCGGATGTCCTTGTGGTTGACATGATCAACGTGAAGGGTTGGTAACGGGCCGAGGGCTGCCCTATGATGAAGATATCTCCAATGTACCACTTCCCCCGGATGTCCTTGTGGTTGACATGATCAACGTGGAGGGTTGGTAACGGGCCGAGGGCTGCCCTATGGTGAAGATATCTCCAATGTACCACTTCCCCCGGATGTCCTTGTGGTTGACATGATCAACGTGGAGGGTTAGTAACGGGCCGAGGGCTGCCCTATGGTGAAGATATCTCCAATGTACCACTTCCCCCGGATGTCCTTGTGGTTGACATTATCAACGTGGAGGGTTAGTAACGGGCCGAGGGCTGCCTTATAGTGAAGATATCTCCAATGTACCACTTCCCCCGGATGTCCTTGTGGTTGACATGATCAACGTGGAGGGTTAGTAACGGGCCGAGGGCTGCCCTATGGTGAAGATATCTCCAATGTACCACTTCCCCCGGATTTCCTTGTGGTTGACATGATCAACGTGGAGGGTTAGTAACGGGCCGAGGGCTGCCCTATGATGAAGATATCTCCAATGTACCACTTCCCCCGGATGTCCTTGTGGTTGACATGATCATTGTGGAGGGTTAGTAACGGGCCGAGGGCTGCCCTATGGTGAAGATATCTCCAATGTACCACTTCCCGGTCTCATATTTAAAAGCATGTGTGATGACACAGTATATTATAAAATGTTTGTTTATAATTTGAGAGAAATCTAATAACACGATTCTCAATTGACTCTGACCATGACATATATTATACTACAAGCAATAATATGAACATGACAGAAAGTTTACTTCAAACACTATTATGAACATGACAGAAAGTTTATTTCAAGCATTATTATGAACATGACAGAAATTGTTTTCCAAACATTATTATAAACAAGACAGAAGGTTTATTTCAAACATTATTATGAACATGACAGAAAGTGTATTCCAAACATTATTATGAACAAGACAGACGGTTTATTTCAAACATTATTATGAACATGACAGAAATTAAACAGCATATATTACCATGACATGACAGATAATATACTGCATATATCACCATGATAGAACTGATAGTATTCTGTACATATTACCATGAAGTGACAGATAGAACACTTCATATGTTACCACGAAATGACAGATAGTAAACTACATATATTAAAGTGCTCCCGTGAATTATCAATCGATATGAATAGTAATTCATGGCTCTGAATTTCGTATTCGATTCCTCATCTCTTTGTTGATTTCTAAATTTGATTTTAAAATGATCTCTAACTTCTCCGTGCCAAAATAAAATAGGATAATCCGTCATATGAGTGATCTGTTTTTTTTTGAGACACACTGAACGTCACCATCTGAACGTCACCATCTGAACGTCACAATTTATGAGATGAAGAATGACATCAAGTGAGCTAGGTACTTCGCCAACTAAGACGATCGCCTATTTATCAACCGTCGGGGCATTGTTTTGCCTTTTGTGTTGGTTACACGGGAATTTTCTTCTCTAATTAAAACTTTCTAGTCCTCAGTCGGTATTTGTTTAAAGGCAATCTAAAACAATCGATTTAATTTCTTTTGTTGAAATAATAAATTTTTCAATGCAGCGACCATTTCTTGTTTAGTGCCCGTATTTATTTTACAACGTTGATCGATTTGTTTACCAGTATTTTGTATTATCAGTATCTTGCAAAGAATAGGTTGTCCTCCCCACGACTGCTCACAATCATACAGTCATTTCAAAATAACATGCATAGCACGTAACTTTCAATGGCGCTGCCTCTGAGTCATTCCCAGTCAGCAGCGGAGTAAACCAGGGTTGTGTACTGGCACCAATGCTCTTCTCCATTTTCTCCTCGATGCTCCTTCAATTTGCCTTCAGGGACTGTGAAAATGGAGTGTACGTCCATACAAGATCTGATGGTAGGCTGTTCAATATCGCCCGCCTACGTTCTAAGACCAAAGTAAAAAAGGTGCTGATTCGGGAACTGCTGTTCACTGACGATGCCGCCTTTACATCTCACACAGAAGAAGGTCTGCAGGGGCTGGTTAATCGTAAAGAGTTTGGACTTTCGATTAGTCTACAGAAAACACATGTAATGATGCAAGAAGCACCGTCCCCTCCAATCATTTCTATTGGGGGTCATAATGTTTCGGTTTTTGAGCATTTCACATAACTTCTCCATTGACCATTGTCTCACGAAGACGGAAGGATGCCATATAATATATATATATATATATATANATATATATATATATATATATATATATATATATATTATTCCTAAACTTGGAGAACCCCTGCCATTTTAGATTGCAAAAACATGAAAATAGTTTGATCCTTTGAACTAAAGGTTTGTTTTTCCCAAGGCAATCCGTCTACATTTGTGAACACATCAAAGATAAATTCTACCGGATGTTAACACAGAGCATTAAGGCTGGCGAGAGTGAAATTCAGACAACAGCTGGGTGAAACTGGTTCTGGGTGTATGGATGGGGTCAGAGGGGAGGGAAGACGTGTTTACTCTATATAAGCATTCATACAATGATTGGTATTTTTACACGGGGAAATCAGATTGCCGTTTGGTCATCTCCTGTAGCGTGCTCACGTGTTTACTGTCTTGACATCGGTGAGTGTTCTTAATGATTTATTTTTTAACGTTTTGTAATCAGTTCACACTTTAGCAATCGTGATTGGATGGAGTTAAGTATAAGCTCCCATGCCGTCTATAACTAGAAATTTTGATCACGGAAAACATTTTGCAAACACAACGCATTTTTATTATTTGAAATTGTGTCTGGTAGAAAGATATCTCAGACTAACACGCCATCTGTTAACACGCCATCTGTTAACACGCCTGTTATCTCAAATGCTCGAATAGTTTCTGGGCAGATTTTACCACCTCCTTCCAAGAGTGGCCGCAGTTTTCTCTGCTTATCGGCTCCAGATCTTGACATACTGAGCAAATGCCATTTGTAAGCAAAATGTTACTAACATAATCAGTGATATATCGGACGTTACATGTAAATTTGGCTTTTAATGTACCAAAAGGCAATTATTTATGAAACAAACTTTCAAGCTATTAAAGTCAAAAGATGCTCCCAAAGTTGTACTTTTCAGTGTGTCTCTGCCAGGAAAATGCTGTTTAAGATTCAAACAATAGCCTGACATCGCTTGCCCATATTATCTGTTTGCTGAGCCCAGTTAAATTATGCACTACGCATTAAAACTATTTTTTAAATTTCCTATCAAAAAGTGTTTCCTCGGGCAGAATGTGTTTAATACTTATTTACTGTTGGCTGCATGATTCACCTCGTGTTACTCAATAACATTGATTACATTTTTTCCTCAGACAAACACATTGATTACATTTTGTCCTGAGACCAACACATTGATTACATTTTGTCCTGAGACCAACACATTGATTACATTTTGTCCTGAGACCAACACAATGATTAAATTTTGTCCTCAGACCAACATATTAATTAAATTTTGTCCTGAGACCAACACATTGATTAAATTTTGTCCTCAGACCAACATATTGATTAAATTTTGTCCTAAGACCAACACATTGATTAAATTTTGTCCTGAGACCAACATATTTATGGAACTGTAAATTAACAGACGCTTCACACTTTGATTAAATTCTGAAAGGCAAATAAAAATTCCAGATGTCTTTGCGTGAAGCCAAGAACGTGTCTTAAGTAATGAATGACATCACACCCCACCATCTCCTTTGCTTAAATGAAATACTTGGTCCAGGCTGAAGATGTTTCACTTTCACTCACAAGAAGTTGTGTGTGTGTGTGTGTGTTTGGCACCGTTTCGTGATTAGAACCAAAAAAAAAAAAGGGGGGGGGGGGGGGGGGGGCTGGGTATAAATAAAGAATAATTGAACGACAATACAACTTGTGGATATAGCACTTCATGATCGAACATTTTTAGAAAATATTCGACGTTGCTCAATTTTTTTCATCTAGATATTGAAAATGAAATCGATTGTTGCAATTTTCGCCTTGGCGGTCTGCTACATGAATGTTGGCTTCGGACAATCAGACATTTTGGAGACAGACTGTCGGATTAATTGTCAAGTAAGTAGTATGCTATCTGTCATGTCAATGGTGAGTTGACTAATATACCATCTGTCATCGCTATGGTCAGGTGAGAAGTGTATTATATGTCATGTCCATGGTCATATAAGAAGTATGTTGTTAGATTTTTTATTTTTTCTCTAATTAAGTATCCACATGTTATCATATGGTGTGTAATCACACAACTCAATGCCAGCTCTGTATGTCTCGTTGTTGTCATCAGAGTTGTTTATATTTGTATTCCATTAAGAATGAGATTAAACGTATTAAAAAAGGTTTATTTTACAATTGAAATGTTTGACAAAAGTCAAGTCTCAGATAGTAAATATCTTTATGGCATTCCGGAATTTCTCTCATAACAATATTGCATATGTTACTATGTTAAGTTATGCAGTACTTGGCTATTCATATAGTTGTCAATAAGGTATACAGTGAATAGTAATATCAAATAATTGCTAGTAAGTTATATAGTGAATAGTTATATCAAACAGTTGTTAGTAAGTTATAAACTCGTTTTAAGCACAACTCTGTTTTTTGTATCTGCACATGTCACGTGGCTTGACATCAGAGCTTTGAACTTGGTGAGTCTGTGGGGAAAGTTCTTGATGGCTGTAACAACTGTTGGTGTGGACAAGGTGGCTTTATGTGTACGCTGATGGCTTGTCGGTGGTACCAGCCCCTAGATTGTGAGATTCGGGGACAGGTAACGGGGAAAAAATTAACAATCAGTATATATATTGATATAAATGTATATATACCTATCGGTTTCAATTTTACTTCATAATCCTTTTCTGATATTTCTCTTGTTACGGAAAAAATTATAGTAAACAATGATGAATTTTACGATTAAACTGACATATCTAAATAACCTACAATTTTAAATCACGAAATATTTAAGTAAAAAGTAATGCATGTGAAAAAATGCATATGTTTGATAAAAGGTGCGTTAAAAGAGACATTTCGTTAATTCATTTTCACAGCACTACAACAATAATGACGTCATTCCATCTGATGATTGCCAGGAATGTCGTTGTATGAATGGCAACCTGGCATGTACCAACTGTCCAAATTAAAAACTGGCTGAAAATGTGTGTGTAAGATCAAAGAGAATAGATTACATTTGTACTTTGGTGTGTGTAAGATCAAAGAGAATAGATTACATTTGTACTTTGGTGTGTGTAAGATCAAAGAGAATAGATTACATTTGTACTTTGGTGTGTGTAAGATCAAAGAGAATAGATTACATTTGTACTTTGGTGTGTGTAAGATCAAAGAGAATAGATTACATTTGTACTTTGGTGTGTGTAAGATCAAAGAGAATAGATTACATTTGTACTTTGGTGTGTGTAAGATCAAAGAGAATAGATTACATTTGTACTTTGGTGTGTGTAAGATCAAAGAGAATAGATTACATTTGTACTTTGGTGTGTGTAAGATCAAAGAGAATAGATTACATTTGTACTTTGGTGTGTGTAAGATCAAAGAGAATAGATTACATTTGTACTTTGGTTTTGAATATCGTGAACAGTAAAAAAAAAAAAAAAATTCTTTCTTTCAAACTCAATTTTAATTTTTGTTATTGTACTATCGTCATTTGTGAAAACTAACAACTATAATGCTGTTGTTAATTTTTTTTTAAATCCAAAATATTGAGGGTTGAGGATTTCATGAGTGCTATTTTAAATGATTTTTACCATCTTGGTGTAGTTGATTGCATTTATGAAAGAGGTATTGGAACGTTCTCCTTTTATGTAAAGCTCTAGGTTTGTATCATTTGTATTCAGTTTCTCAAAAGTAATTCGGGTCATGCACATTTTTAATGTTGCCGCCAAATATAAGATTTATGAAACTAGATTTTTATGAACACAATTTCACACACTTGAACTTACATTTTACAATGATGTGACTTTAGAAATATAGAAACCATGGATCACTAAATTTTTTCAAAATATGTTGTTGTTTTTTTTTTTTATTTATCGTATTTTTATTTAATTGGTTGATATTTTTAAAAATGTTGTTTGTTTTTTAGTTGGTTGTTTTTTTGTTTGTTTTTTTTTTAAAATGATTGCTACGTCATCAGTCTTAGAGGGCGTTAGTCCAGTAAATAAAAGAAAACTATAGTTAGATATAGAATCATTCATTTATATTGACCAACTGAATATCATTGTTTTGCTGGCATTTGGAGTTCATTAATTATTATTTATCAATGTCACAGTTTTTAATCAGAAATGATCAATTCGGGAAGACGTTGTCTTTTGCTGTACATTTTCATGACGTATCAAGACTGTGCTACCAAGGTCATCCCTACAAGACTGTGCTACCAAGGTCATCCCTACAAGACTTTTCTTACCAAGGTCATCCCTACAAGACTGTGCTACCAAGGTCATCCCTACAAGACTGTTCTACCAAGGTTATCCCTACAAGAATGTGCTACCAAGGTCATCCCTACAAGACTGTGCTACCAAGGTCATCCCTACAAGACTGTGCTACCAAGGTCACCCCTACAAGACTGTGCTACCAAAGTCACCCCTACAAGACTGTGCTACCAAGGTCACCCCTACAAGTCTGTGCTACCAAGATCACACTACAAGACTGTGCTACCAAGGTCATCCCTACAAGACTGTGCTACCAAGGTCATCCCTACAAGACTGTGCTACTACGGTCATCCCTACAAGACTGTGCTACCAAGATCATCCCTCTTGACCATTGCACAAAGTCTCTGATGTTAGAAATTTTTTTTTAAAAATCTTTTTATTGATTGCAGTCAGCGGGATTGTGGGATATCAAATATGACGCAGATTTCTTAAGTAGTATCGTTGCCATTAGTCTCATTAAAATCAAGTTTCATCAGAAGTAACTAAGGCTTGTAGACAAGGCCATCATCATGGCATATTTTTTATATACACTCAATCATTTATGAAGTAAATATTTTGACTTCATGTGCAGTGAGCTTCAGGTAGTGATGTTCCATGTACAGCCAGCTCAAAGTAGTGCTGTTCTATGTACATCCAGCTTCAAATAGTGCTGTTCCATGTACAGCCAGCTTTAAATAGTGCTGTTTCATGTACAGCCAGATTCAAGTAGTGCTGTTCCATGTACAGCCAGCTTCACATAGTGCTGTTCCATGTACAGCCAGCTCCAAGTAGTGCTGTTCTATGTACATCCAGCTTCAAATAGTGCTGTTCCATGTACAGCCAGTTTTAAATAGTGCTGTTTCATGTACAGCCAGCTTCAAGTAGTGCTGTTCCATGTACAGCCAGCTTCAAATAGTGCTGTTCCATGTGCAGTCAGCTTCAAGTAGTGCTGTTCCATGTACAGCCAGCTTCAAATAGTGCTGTTCCATGTACAGCCAGCTTCAAGTAGTGCTGTTCCATGTACAGCCAGCTTCAAGTAGTGATGCTCCAAATGTATATCCTGCTTCCAGATTCCAAAAGAGCTGCTCAACCAGCTTCAGTTCTGCAGAACAGAACAAAATGTTATCAAATAATAAACACTGAAATAAAATAATAAACATTGAAGTAAAATTATTACCACTGAAGTCATTTACCACACGATACAGCAATGGGGAATAAGAAGGGAAACTGTGGTGTGATATTTAAAACATGGATTACTCCCCTTTGGCTGGGGTTGTGTTCATCCTCTCTCTCCCATTATCTTACACTGTTATTATTTAACGTGTTCGTTTTTGGCATTTGTTCACATTCAATATGTATTTGTACACATTCAATATGTATTTGTACACATTCAATATGTATTTGTACACATTCAATATGTATTTGTACAATCTGTTTAGATTGAAATTTAAACATTCTAAATTAAACAACTTCGAGAGATTCATATTTTTATATGTTGGTTATTATATTTCAGCAATATCAAAATGTTTACGTAATTTCTTATGACGTAGTCACATGTGCTTCGAAAAAATTCTTGGAAAACTAAAAATCCTTTCCGTGTGTTAGGCATAGGAAACAAGGATAGATTCACCCCATACCTGAGCTCCTATGGGCAACAAGCAAACATAAGGTCTTATGGAAACCAGTATCAGTTTAACCACTACCTGAACTCCTGTGGGCAACAAGCATTCATTAGGTCCTATGGAAACCAGAATAGTGCCCCTATGTTAGCGCCTCCTCTGCCAGAAACAGAGAGACTTCCTTCTCGATACAACATCTTTAAGGAACTGCAATAGTTACCGTAACACTTAGCTCATTGTAATAATTTGAAATGTGTTTCCACTACCCGCTCTTAATTCTTATGCGCTTGCAGACTTTACGTAACCACGTCTGCGGAGATTCATCGTGGGGCTTCCAATGTGGTGCTCAATTGCTGACATGATATGTTAGATGAACCATTGGTCAAGTTTACAACTCGTACGTCACTCCGGGAAACAAACATTGGAGTCTTTTAACAAGTCCAGTTCGTCTCAGTGTAGATCACTCCGAGAAACGGTTACAAACTTTTACCAATCAAAGTCGGTTGGTGGGTGGGGGGGGAGGGGGGGGGAGGAGTGAAAGAGTTAACTGGTGACTTAAGAAATAAAACGAACATAAAAAAAGTGTGGAAGTTGGTTGCGTATAATAGCTGGTCAATTGGAAGCAAAAATAGCTTTTAATATTTTGAAAGAAAATGTTAATTCCTATTTGTTACAGCACTTGAACTAAAGAGAGAAAAAAAATATGTCTCTACTTTTAAGATTAAGGTTTCATGTGTGTAACATAATTATGTTAATCATCTAGATCAGGGGCGGGAACCTTTTTGTCTGAGAGAGCCATGGACACCACATATTTTGAAAAGTAATTCTTGTGAGAGCCACACATTATGTTTAAAACTAAAAATTAAGATAAATGAGTGCATTTTGTGTAATTTCAACACTAAAAATGCAATAATTATGTCTCTGAATTCTTTTTAATAACATTGTTTAAAGCTGTTGCTCATCAATACTGAGTATATCTTACCATCAATGCGACTTTTTCTTTTTTTTATAATCCAACATTTGTGTGCGAGCCAGATGCAGCCATCAATAGAGCCACATCTGGCTCGCGAGCCATAGGTTCCCGACCCCTGATCTAGATAAAAATATTCCCTCTCACTTTCTTTCACGCTTTATATGAATGTCCGAAAAGTATTTACAATACATTGTTTGATATGAGTATGTTGTTTAACCTCATAAATATGTGCCCACCCTTTATCCGCACCGTTGAACTTTAGCTTTTGAAAATGAAGAAAACCTAGATGGCCTGAGTTGCAACCAAAATAGAATCCTCTATTTTCCATTTTCCAACATTTTTTAGGTATGGATATGTCCTTTTTTTTTAATGTAAATGCCATTGAACTCTATTTCCTTACATTGGTTTAACACAATTTTAATTAAAACTTGTATGTAACGAGTGTAATATCATCGGAGGTAAAGAGAGCCATCCACATAAAACTTGTATGTAACGAGTGTAATATCATCGGAGGTAAAGAGAGCCATCCACATAAAACTTGTATGTAACGAGTGTAATATCATCGGAGGTAAAGAGAGCCATCCACATAAAACTTGTATGTAACGAGTGTAATATCATCGGATGTAAAGAGAGCCATCCACATAAAAATGTAAGCATCGTCATCACTCGAAATATGTTTATAGAAGAGGGTTAAATATATTATTTAATTAGTTCTCAAACTACCCATGCACCGATTGCCGGTGTGTTAGGACTTTAAGCTTTTGATTAACTGTACTTATGAAATACGCCAGGCGATAAAACGTGGCGTAATTTCTGCTGTCTTGGGCACCAAGTCATACTGTTGCGATTAATGTGTGCTGTCTTGGGCACTAAGTCATACTGTGGAGCTTAATTAGCGCTGTTTTGGGCAACAAGTCAAAGTGCTGAGCTAAATTTGTGCTTTCTTGGGCACCAAATCCTACTGTGCCGCTTAATTTGCGCTGCCTTGGGAACCAAGTCATACTTTGGAGCTTAATTTGTGCTGTCTTGGGAACCAAGTCATACTGTGGCGCTTAATCTGTGTTGTCGTGGGCACCAAGTCATACTGTGGAGCTTAATATGTGCTGTCTTGGGCACCAAGTCATACTGTGGCGCTTAATCTGTGTTGTCGTGGGCACCAAGTCATACTGTGGAGCTTAATCTGTGCTGTCTTGGGCACCAAGTCATACTGTGGCGCTTAATCTGTGCTGTCTTGGGCACCAAGTCATACTGTGGAGCTTAATCTGTGCTGTCGTGGGCACCAAGTCATACTGTGGCGCTTAATCTGTGCTGTCGTGGGCACCAAGTCATACTGTGGAGCTTAATCTGTGCTGTCGTGGGCACCAAGTCATACTGTGGCGCTTAATCTGTGCTGTCGTGGGCACCAAGTCATACTGTGGAACTTAATCTGTGCTGTCTTGGGCACCAAGTCATACTGTGGAGCTTAATCTGTGCTGTCTTGGGCACCAAGTCATACTGTGTCAACACACCTATGTTACTAGCGCACACTTTTTGCACACCAGTAAACCAAGCAACCATTAGAATCTCCCATGTCAGTTTGACCACGCAGTGTGTTACATTTTATTTTATCATTATTTCAATCAATGCTTACTGATGCATATTTTTTTTGGAGGTACGTTTCATTCTTTTGAAAATTCGCCCTTGAATGTAACAACAGAACATTAGTAAATCGTAGTTCACAATTCTATTTTAACTTCTTTGTACACCAACATTCAAGTCTCTAGATATGAGCTAGATATGAGCTAGATATGAGCTAGATATGAGCTAGATATGAGCTAGGGTATCCATGACACGCTCAAGTAACTAATTAATTTATATCGGTTCGATCTCCTTCAAAATAATGATAGGAATTTTTTTTTATTATTTTACGGAAATCGAATCAACTTAAACGCTTGAAAAATAAAATATTTCCACTTTTATTTAAGTGAAGGTTTAAGTGTTATCATTATAATTTACTAATACATTTAAAATAAAAATTGAGTAACTACTTTAAGCTAAGTTTAAAGCTATTTAAAAAAATTATATCCAAAGTATCATCTAAGAATTATTTTTATGAAATCATTAAACCTAAACAAAGTAAACACATATAAATGAAGTCATTGCGCGAATTGCCGATTTTAGGCAAAGCTCCAAGTTTCTTTTCTTTAATAACCACGGGTGATAAAACTGATAGTGTATCCCTCTTTATAGGTAAAATTAATAATTAGGCCTATAATTGATTGCTTTTTAAAATTTTTAATAAAAGACAGCTGATTTTAGCTTTGTATTTTTAACATTTAATACGTTGTTTTTTTTATGCCAAATATATACTTTCAGTAAATTATAAAGAAATAAAAACTTAAGATTTAAATTTACTATTAATTAAAATAGGTTTAAGTTTAAAATAAGTATTAAGTCTGTATAAGCCAGACAGTGCAGATAAACTTCATAGCCAAATAGCCATCACTAACGCACTTATCATTCATCCAAATAATAACAAGCCATATGAAGTTGCCCTTGGTTCATTTTTATATTTATATCTAAGAGACCGCAAAGTGCGTGCAATTCTTATCCCTACAATATCGGGTCATATAATCGAATACTTCAATAATAAACTGCAGATGTTTGGATTTCCCAGATAACTGTGATCACCAATTAAAAATATTAATTACATAGAGGACCATTCGCTCAAATTCGGATAAAATAATTAAAATAGTTCGTTAAATGTTATATCAAATTTATTTCTAATTTCTAATAATAATATTTATATAAAACATATAATTAAATTTAAAACAGATATAGTTTAATTGTATATTATTTAAATTGATTCGATTGTAATTAAATATAGAAATTCCCTTTCATTCTTGTAAAAAATTAGAACGTAATTAAATTGATTCGTCTTTTTAAGAGATGTCAGGTTATTCTAATATACTTGAATATATGACCCGATGTTACCGAGATATAGTGGTAGGCATTAGTCGTTACTCTCTACATGCTTTTGCGAAGTCTCATCAGAATGTCTTATTCTAATATATATGTTTACATTTTGTTTTGAGAAATATTTATCTGCTGTCTTACGTCTGTTATATAGGTCTACCAGACACCTTTCCGTGCCCCTGAACTACATTTATTATTTTCTAAAAATTTAAAAAAACATGATCTTAAATTTACTATAAGCATTTTTGACAAATGGGTAAGGCTTCGTGGACGGCCGTGACTGTTTGCAAAATGAACTTGAGGGAAGCCAAAATAGAAATCAACGAATTGGAGATCATTGCTGAGCACCGTTTCAGATGGCGAACAGCGGTGAATGAACGAGTCAAACAGGCAGAGGATGTGCGAAACAAATCCTTGCAACGAAGAGAGCGTCATGGGAGGTTAAATTTATACAGAAATAAAGTTCTCCATCAAAAAGTGCAGACGAGACTGCCTCTCAAAAATCGGTCTCGTAAGCCATTTGATCAGGTGTCAATCGCTGCTACATCGTCTCAAGAGGACAGAAGGATGCCAATATATATATATATATATATATATATATATATATATATATATATATATATATATATATATATATATATATATCTCTTTTAAAAACCCTCTCTATATATATTGTACCAAATATAAATATTTTTTTTTATATATATATATATATATATATATATATACATATATATTCCTAACTTGGAGAACCCCTGACAATTTAGAATGGCAACAACATGAAACTATTTTTTATCATTTGAACTACAGCTTTGTTTTTCCCCAGGGCAATCCATCTCCTTTTGTGTACACATCAACACACAAATTCTACCGAGATGTTATAGAGTGAGGCTCACAGTTGTTGATGGCTGGCGAGTGTGAAGTACGGACAACAGCTGGGTGAAACTATGCCTGGGTGTACGGATGGGGTAAGAGGAGGGGAGGGGGGAATGTGTTTACTCTATATAAGCATTCGAACAATGATTGGTATTTTTACACCTAGAAATCAGATCGCTGTTTTGGTCATCTCTGTAACTGTGAATTGGTTAATGCGTGGACAGTGGTGAGTTGACTTTAGGATTTTTTTTTTAACGTTTTTATTAGTTAACGCTTGAGCAATCGTGAGTCACACCAATGTAGGTCAACATCAACGTCTATGTGGTCTGTCATTAGCTTTTTGTTTTTTGTAAAGCAAAATAAAATACACACACAATGCTGGGTGTCAATAATTTATTATTTATTGTTGCCTGTAACAGAATGTTAACATAGACCATCACAAAAAATCTGGTATCTCATATCACAAGAATCGGGTATCTCATATCACAAAAATCACGTATCTAAAATGTTCAAATTGTTTCTGGGACGCTTTCACCCAACCAATGTCACTGATACTATTGCCTGTTAAGTTTAAATATATGCTTTTTATATAACAAACCCAACATTATTATGATTCCAAAACCTTGATAACACAGACCATCACAAAAATCTAGTATCTCATATGTTCAAATTGTCTCTATGCAGCTTTTACTAGATCATTCAAAAATTGGCACCAATTTTCTCATATCATTTCTAGCTTTTTAGATACTGAGACAATGCCATTGTTAAACATAATGCTAACAACCAAATACAGATACTGTAGGCTGTTAATCGTTCTTCTTCATATAGCGAACCCCCCCCCCATTTCCCCCCCCCACACAGTTTATGATTTAAACTTTAAAGCTATGCGATTCAAAAGACGCCCCCACTGCATGTGCGCCCGCAGGTAGTGGCAAGGTGGGGCACTTGCCCCCCCCCCCTGGATTGATTGGATAACATTTTTTTAGACAAAAATTTTATTAAAGTAAAGAGAACATAAAGAGAAAGTAACTAAGCTGATGTCCTGTCCGCTCGTTCACCATACAAATACGCTACAGTAAATTAAAACTATATTAAAACATTATTAAAAAATTTTTGCCCCCCCCCCCTGGTAAGTTAATCGATTTTTTGCCCCCCCCCCTTGGAAAGTTTTCTGCGGGCGCCCATGCCCCACTGTAAGACTTTTAAATGTTTGATCTGACAGGAAAATGTTGTTTCCGATTCGAACAATAGCCTGGCATCATGCGCCCAAATTATATTTTGCTGGGTCAAGGTTGCTAAAACACTTCGAATTAAAGCATCTACATGCTTTCTTCAAATCTGTCACTGTTTCTTCGGGAGGTAACAATTATAAACCGCATTTTGTATGATTCACCTCGTGTTACTTAAGCATCATTGATCACATTTTGTTCTCAGACCAACGAAGTTAGTGAACTGCTTTGAATTGAAAATGAAAAGACTATATTCTTTTGACTATATTCTTTTGACTATATTCTTTTGACTATATTCTTTTGACTATATTCTTTTGACTATATTCTTTTGACTATATTCTTTTGACTATATTCTTCAAGTCAAACACTCCTCAGAATTTCACTGTTGTTATTGAATGGTTTTAAGAACTTTTCTTCAGTAAAGAATGGCAGAAAGTCTTACTTCTCTTAAAACTAAGGTTTGCTCCTATATGACGATGATTCCATGTCACTTACAAGAAGTTTATTGTTTCTGGAAATAGTCTATAAATATTACACCTGTTGGGCATAAGACTTAGTTATCGAACAATTGTTAGTAATAATTTGAAGTTTCTTCATTTTTTTCCCCCAGATTTTAAAAATGAGATTGTTTGTTACAATTGTTACCTTGGTATTCTGCTGCATGGATGTTGGTTTTGGAGAATCGGAAATTACTGAGTCAGTCTGTCGGATCAATTGTGATGTAAGCAGTATGTTATCTGTCATGTCAATGGTGATTTAAGCAGTATGTTATCTGTCATGTCAATGGTGAGGTGAGTGGTATATTATCTGTCATATCCAAGGTGATGTAAGCAGCATTGTATCTGTCAAATCCGTGGAGATGTGAGTAGTATATCATCCGTCCTGTCAATGGTGAGGTAAGCGCTTTATTATCTGTAATGTCTATGTTGAGGTTAGTAGTATCCATATCCAAGGTGATGTAAGCAGTATCGGGTTAGATTTTACTCTAATTAAGTATCTACATTTTATCATATACTATGTCATCACACTACTAAATGTCATTTCCATAAGTCTAGTAAATGACATCGAGAAACCTGCATACATTGTTTATTTAATCAAGAAAGAGATTTAACAGTATTTAAAAGCTTTAATTAACAATTGAATTGTTTGACAAAAGTCTAGTCTGAAACAACAAATATCTGTATACTATTCTTAAACTTCTTTCATAACAAAATTTCATACATTAATATGTTATGTTATGCAGTACTTTACTCTTTCATATAGTTATTAGTAAATTATATCGTTATAATTTACATCAAATAGTAAAATCAAATAATTTTTTTTTTAAATTTTAAACGCATAATTTTCTATTCATTTTAACTAAATTTTCATTTTTGTATCTACACATGTCACGCGACCTGACATCAGATCTATGCTCTTGGTGCGTCTATCGGGAAAGTTCTTGATGGCTGCAACAACTGTTGGTGTGGAAACAGTGGCTTTGGCTGTACAAGGATGGCTTGTCCGTGGTACCAGCCCCTGGAGTGTGAGATCCAGGGAAATGTAAGGAAATAGTTTCACAATAGCTCTATATATATTTAATAATTTATAATGATCTTGGAATTTTTACATCATAAACCCCTTTTGATATTTCTCGTGGAACGGAAAAAATGTAATAAGACGCTATGAAATTAAAATTACGATTTGATAATATTTCGAATAACCTACAATCTTAAAGTTCAAAATAGTTAAGTAAAAAATATAAAGGTGAATGAATGCATAGGTTAGATAAAGTAAACGTTAAATAAAATATATTTTTTTTTTCTAATTATATTTCACAGCACTACAACCATAATGACATCGTCCCATCTGATGATTGCCAGGAATGTCGATGCATGAATGGCAACCTGGCTTGTACCGGCTGCCCAGCTTAAAATCTGGCTAAAAAATTACATTTTAGATTTTAAAAATGGAGATTCTCAATCACCTTTCTTTTTGAATAACATGAGCAGTAAAAAAAAAAATGGAATTTCTTATAAATTGTAAAATTGAAGTTGTTGTTTTTTTTAAATTGCAATTTTTCATGACAATTTTGTAGTTGTTATTTTGGTTTGTTTTAATTTGTTTGTTTGTTTGTTTGTTGGTTGGTTTGTTGTTGTTTTTTTTCCGGAGTGGTTTTGGGGTGGGGGTATATTAGATTTGAATTGGGAAAAGTGACTGGGGAGGATTTTAGTTATTTTTTTAAATTACTTTTTAATATCTTGACATCTTGGGGTAGTGTATAGCACTTAAGAAAGTAGCACTTTTTAAAGCTAGATATTTTTTTTGTTGGCATAATTTGTTACTAATTTTTTTTTAAGTAACTCAGCTCATGGACATAGTTTAAAATTTAGTCGCCGCAACATAATAAATTTTGCGAAGCAAATTTTTTGATGGATACAATTTTCAAGCTTGAAATAACATTTTAAAATGACGCAAATATATTTTTTATTATTTTTTTTTTAAATATGGAAGCTCAAGACCTGAAGGTTATGCTAACAAAATAATTTATTTAAAATGTGTCTAAATTTTAGTTTAGTTTATTTTTATTTTTTTTGAAATATGGAAGCTCAAGACCTGAAGGTTATGCTAACAAAATAATTTATTTAAAATGTGTCTAAATTTTAGTTTAGTTTATTATTTTTTTTTAACGTTAGTTTGTTTGATGAATGGTTTGTTGATTGGTTTGATGATTGGTTTGATGATTGGTTTGATGATTGGTTTGTTGATTGGTTTGTTGATTGGTTTGTTGATTGGTTTGATGATTGGTTTGATGATTGGTTTGTTGATTGGTTTGATGATTGGTTTGTTGATTGGTTTGATGATTGGTTTGTTGATTGGTTTGATGATTGGTTTGATGATTGGTTTGTTGATTGGTTTGATGATTGGTTTGTTGATTGGTTTGATGATTGGTTTGATGATTGGTTTGTTGATTGGTTTGATGATTGGTTTGATGATTGGTTTGTTGATTGGTTTGATGATTGGTTTGTTGATTGGTTTGATGATTGGTTTGTTGATTGGTTTGATGATTGGTTTGATGATTGGTTTGTTGATTGGTTTGATGATTGGTTTGTTGATTGGTTTGATGATTGGTTTG
>CAXITT010000592.1:3998-29931 GCA_964033795.1 Lymnaea stagnalis | reverse complement strand
TTTTTTTTTTTTTTTTTTGGTGGGGGGGGGGTTTTGTTTTTGTTTTTTGTTTTTTTTTTTTATGATTGCTGCATTACCAGCATCACTAGGGCATACGGCAAGTAATTATATGAATGGCAGTTAGACATATAACTATTCATTTATATTGACGAACTGCGGTATCTTGTGTTTGTTTAACTTTTACGATTTAGTATATATCAAGGATTATGCAATGTAACAGTTTGTACCCAGAAATTATAAATTCAGGAAGAAGTTGTTTTCAATGCAAAAAATTCATTACTCATCCGTTCATGATTTTTGTGCTTCAAGACTTTGCATCTAAGTTCATCAATATATCAGTCCCTGGGGGTAGAATATTTTTTTAAAATCGTTTTACTGATGAAAGTCTCTAGGATCGTGCAATAACAAATATGATGCAAATGTGTAATGTAGTATCGGTGCCATTAGTTTCTTTAAAACCAAGTTTCATCAGGGGTAACTTTGGCTTTTAGACGAAGCCATCATGACATATTTTGTACACCAGCCATCATTTATGAAGGAAATGTGTGGCTACCAGCACTTTTAGAAGTACATTCAGCATCTGCAAACGATTTTCTATAAACATTTAGCTTCAAGTAGCACTATTCAAAATGGACGACACGCTACTAATAGAGCTGTTCAACTGTAAATCCAGCATCTACAATGGGCTTTTCTGTGAATAGCCAGCTGCAAGTAGTACTGTTCCGTTTACAGCTAGCTTCAAGTAGGGCTGTTCCCAATGAACAGCCAGATACTAGTAGAGCTGTTAAACTGTACAGCCAGTTTCTCATTCACTGAGCATAACATAATGTTATGAAAAATTAACTCTGGAAAGTCATTACCAAAATGATACAGTATCATGGGAAGAATGAGGGAAAATGTGGTATGACATTCTAAAACATGGGTCACTCCCCTTTGACTGAGGTCGTGTTCATGCATCTTCTTAAAATATTTTCATTGTTTTTATACGTACGTATTTGGCATTTGTTCAAATTTAGAATGTATTTGTATAACATCAGTTTAGATCGAAGTTTTAACATTTCACATGAAACAACACCAGGAGATGAAATATGTTTCATGTTGGCTATTATATTATCAATATCAAAGGATTACGTCATTTCTGAAAAAGTCATAACATGTGCTTGAAAAAAATCCTTGAGAAACTAAAAATACCTTCTGAACTTTTTAAGGGTAGCTGAGATTGAACAACTACATGAGCTCCTATGGTAAACAAGCATAGTGCCACTACATGAGCTCCTATGGTCAACAAGCATAGTGCCACTACATGAGCTCCTATGGTCAACAAGCATAGTGCCACTACATGAGCTCCTATGGTCAACAAGCATAGTGCCACTACATGAGCTCCTATGGTGAACAAGCATAGTGCCACTACATGAGCTCCTATGGTGAACAAGCATAGTGCCACTACATGAGCTCCTATGGTCAACAAGCATAGTGCCACTACATGAGCTCCTATGGTGAACAAGCATAGTGCCACTACATTAGCTCCTATGTTGAACAAGCATAGTGCCACTACATTAGCTCCTATGGTGAACAAGCATAGTGCCACTACATTAGCTCCTATGGTGAACAAGCATAGTGCCACTACATTAGCTCCTATGGTGAACAAGCATAGTGCCACTACATTAGCTCCTATGGTGAACACGCATAGTGCCACTACATTAGCTCCTATGGTGAACAAGCATAGTGCCACTACATTAGCTCCTATGGTAAACAAGCATAGTGCCACTACATTAGCTCCTATGGTGAACACGCATAGTGCCACTACATTAGCTCCTATGGTGAACAAGCATAGTGCCACTACATTAGCTCCTATGGTAAACAAGCATAGTGCCACTACATTAGCTCCTATGGTGAACAAGCATAGTGCCACTACATTAGCTCCTATGGTGAACAAGCATAGCACCACTACATTAGCTACTATGGTCAACAAGCATAGTGCCACTACATTAGCTCCTATGTCTATGGTCAACAAGCATAGTGCCACTACATTAGCTCCTATGGTCAACAAGCATAGTGCCACTACATTAGCTCCAATGGTCAACAAGCATAGTGCCACTACATTAGCTCCTATGGTGAACAAGCATAGTGCCACTACATTAGCTCCTATGGTGAACAAGCATAGTGCCACTACATTAGCTCCTATGGTGAACAAGCATAGTGCCACTACATTAGCTCCTATGGTGAACACGCATAGTGCCACTACATTAGCTCCTATGGTGAACAAGCATAGTGCCACTACATTAGCTCCTATGGTAAACAAGCATAGTGCCACTACATTAGCTCCTATGGTCAACAAGCATAGTGCCACTACATTAGCTCCAATGGTCAACAAGCATAGTGCAACTACATTAGCTCTTATGAGAAACAATCATAGTGCCACTACATTAGCTCTTATGAGAAACAAACATAGTGCCACTACATTAGCTCATATGGGCAATAAACATAGTGCCATTACATTAGCTCCTATGGTCAACAAGCATAGTGCCAATACATTAGCTTATATGGTGAACAAGCATAGTGCCACTACATTAGCTCTTATGGGCAACAAGCAAAGCGCCACTACATTAGCTCCTATTCGCAATAAGCATAATGCCACTACATTAGCTCCTATGGGCAACAAGCAAAGTGCCACTACGTTAGCTCCTTTTGGCAATAAGTATAGAGCCACTACATTAGCTCCTATGGAAATAAGCAGTGTGGAAACAAAAACAAACTTTTCAAATGATATGGGGGGAAAATTTAAAGGGTTAATTGGGGAGGGAAGGAAAGAGCAAAAAAAAAAAAAGGGGGGGGGGGGGGGGCGGCCTAGGCTTGACTTAATGTTGAGTTGACACCACATAGACTTAAACCCATTTAGAGTTGACCCTATTTAGGCTAGACTCCATGTATACTTGGCTCGATATAGACTTGACTCCAAATAGACTTGACTCCACTTAGACTTGATTCCATATGTCCTTGACTCCATATAGACTTGACTTCATATGTCCTTGACTCCATATAGACTTGACTCCATATAGACTTGACTCCATAAAGACTTGACTCCATATAGACTTGACTCCATATAGACTTGTTTCAATGTAGACTTTACTTCATATCAACTTGACTCTATGGAGACTTGACTTTATATAGTCATAACCATCAGTGGTGCTACAGCCGATGTGGTACCCCTGGTCATCTCCACCACATCCTTACATTCAGACATCACCATCAGCGTGGTACAGCTCATGTGGGGGCCCTAGTCATCTCTACCACATCCTTCCATTCGAATCGATTCAAGACTGGTTTATTTCGTCAATCCATCTCCGACCTGTGAGCCGTCTGCCCTTTGGTTGCTGCCTGGAGATCACTTTTCCCTGCTCTGCACTCCAGCATCCTGCTTTTGTTTTTGTTTTTTTAAATAACTTTTTGCGACTATTGTTGGTTTTTTTAACAATTGATTTATTTTTTGGTTTGTAGGAATACTCCATCCACTATTGTCTTTTCCTGAAACGTATATTTTTTCTGAGGATCTCCCTCTCCCATTTGTTGAGCAATTTCTCTGTTGGTATGTTTGTTCGTATGTTTGTTGGTTTGTCTGCATTTGTGGTTGTTGTAGTTGTTTGTTTGTTTTTTTGTTGTTGTTGTTTTTTATAAGTGACAAAGTCACACATGGGTAAATTACAAATTGGCTCATGATAGGGGTGTACATTGCTTTCTTGACGTTATACAGATTTTATTTCATGTAGACATGATGCAAAAATGAGTTGACACCATGTAGACATGACGCAAAAATGACTTGACACCATGTAGACATGACAGAATTCACATTGAATTTAATTAGATGACACGAGAGGAAATTTTATCGACCTCACACTGAGTTCATAGATTCTATTTGTGTGATCAAATTATTCCAATGTTTCAATCCAAACCATCAGAAATCTTTTATAAATGTAAAGCTTTGTAAGCATTATTTTTGGATGTTTTTTTCTGAAGATGGAAAACTCCAGATAGCAAATAGTGCAATAACATGTATCAATGTGATTAACACTGTGTCGCCATAACATGTATCAATGTGATTAACACTGTGTCGCTATAACATGTATGAATGTGATTAATACTATGTCGCCATAACATGTATCAATGTGATTAACAATGTGTCGCAATAGCATGTATCAATGTGATTAACACTGTGTCGCCATAACATGTATCAATGTGATTAACACTGTGTCGCCATAGCATGTATAAATGTGATTAACACTGTGTCGCCATAGCATGTATAAATGTGATTAACACTGTGGCGCCATAACATGTATCAATGTGATTAACACTGTGTCGCCATAACATGTATAAATGTGATTAACACTGTGGCGCCATAACATGTATCAATGTGATTAACACTGTGGCGCCATAACATGTATCAATGTGATTAACACTGCGTCGCCATAACATGTGTCAATGTGATTAACACTGTGTCGCCATAACATGTATAAATGTGATTAACACTGTGGCGCAATAACATGTATCAATGTGATTAACACTGTGTCGCCATAACATGTATAAATGTGATTAACACTGTGGCGCCATAACATGTATCAATGTGATTAACACTGTGGCGCCATAACATGTATCAATGTGATTATTGTGATTAACACTGTGTCGCTATAACATGTATAAATGTGATTAACACTGTGGCGATATAACATATATCAATGTGATTAACACTGTGGCGATATAACATATATATGTGTTTATCACTCTGTCGCCATAACATGTATAAATGTGATTAACACTGTGGCGCCATAACATGTATCAATGTGATTAACACTGCGTCGCCATAACATGTATCAATGTGATTAACACTGTGTCGCCATAACATGTATAAATGTGATTAACACTGTGGCGCAATAACATGTATCAATGTGATTAACACTGTGTCGCCATAGCATGTATAAATGTGATTAACACTGTGTCGCCATAACGTGTATAAATGTGATTAACACTGTGTCGCCATAACATGTATCAATGTGATTAACACTGTGTTGCCATAACATGTATCAATTTGATTAACACTGTGTCGCCATAACATGTATCAATGTGATTAATACTGTGTCGCCATAACATGTATCAATGTGATTAACACTGTGTCGCCATAATATGTATCAATGTGATTAACACTGTGTCGCCATAATATATATCAATGTGATTAACACTGTGTCGCCATAAAATGTTTGAATGTTACCAACACTGTGTCTAAATAACATGTCTGAATGTGATTAACACTGTGTTGCCATAACATGTCCGAATGTGACCAACACTGTGTCACCATAACATGTCTGAATGGAAACCAACACTGTGTCGCCATAACATGTCTGAATGTGACCAACACTGTGTCACTATAACGTGTCTGAATGTGACCAACCCTTGTCGCCATAACATGTCTGGATGTGACCGAAACTGTGTCGCCATAAAATCTCTGAATGTGACAAACACTGTGTTAAAATTGGGGACCATGGAAGCTTAAAAAACGGCTTTTTATGGTCATTTTATTGCTGTAAGTCCCTGGAGTTGAGACCTAAAGGTCCCTGTTGATCGATGGCACCGGAAAACGATGACGTCAATCGACTATCAGGTCAAAAAGAGGACATCTTTATTGACTTTACTCTATTGACCAAACGTTTAAAGCACACAGTTATTTTACCCCGCAGATAAAGACTTCACTGACCTTAGCCAAGTTATTACATTTTAAACACAAATGATCTACTTATCTTTTAAACATATGAACATACAGACATGAATATTTTACATTTGTGTATGTGCTTAAAGAAACCATAGAGCAGGGGTCCCAAACTCACGGCCCGCGGACCATTTGAGGCTCGCAAGACGATATTTTGCAGCATGTTACTGACAGCAAAAATTAGTGTTAATGCAGCCCGTGTGTTTTCTTCATCATCATGTCTAAAATGTGACCCTCCGTGGTTAATCTTAAAGACTAACATAATGCTGATTTTTTATTATGTTTGTACAGGTTGGGACGTTGATTATAATGGTAAACACCGTTTTAAAATCGGACTAAATCTCTTTATTTTTGCAGCATTTTATGAGACAAACATGACCAAAGTGTGGTTTGGAGAAAACATGCTTCGAATATTTATATACATATATCAAAGGTTTAAAAAGTAATTTACTGGATAATGCATGACTATAATTGTGTAAATTGTAGCAATCTCAAATATCATCAAAGAATCCCTATTATAATTGCCACTAGTGTGTACGAGTGACGAGTGAGGGAAATTCCGAGCCTGTCAGCTTGGTCACTTTCAAAATAGGGTTATTCAAAAAAAAAAAAAAAAAAAAAATTCTACGATAAGGCTCACAGGTTTCCAGACTTGAAAACACACACGTTACTTGTCAACCTTTTGCTGAACCTTCCCCCTTCATGTGGAAAATGCCCCCACCCCCATCCCTTTTGCGCTTCAAATGGAGCTGATTTATCGTCAATTCAATTCTGAGGTCAAGGCTAAGTTTTGGGAGATGAATGGAAAAACAGCAAGCATGGACAATTTGTGTGAGCGTTTTCCTCCCCCTTCCCAGAGATTTCCAGGTTGTCCAAGTGGATCATGGGACTTTTTGCGAATCTATTTGTGTGAAAAGCTCTTTTCCACATGTCAAGGTTCAGGGCGGATCTTACTGAGCATCTTCAAGCTATACTAAGGGCCTCAGTTGCTTACTGAAACAAGCCAAATGTTACTCAGCTATGTGAGAAGAAGCGTAGCCAGGTCTCTGGCAACAAGGAGTAGCAGAAAGTAAAAGAAGCCTAGATCCTAAGAACCCTTAATGTTTGTATTTGTTATAAGGTTGAGCAGATTGTAACAGTTGTACTTTAATGAATTTGTAATCACTTTTTTGTGGAATACTTGATGCGATGAATGGGAGCTCATTGCCGAACAACGTTCCAGCTGGCGAACAGCAATGTATGAAGGAGTACAAAAGGCAGAAGATGCGCGAAACGAGGCCCTTGCAACAAAGAACAATACAAACGTCAAGATCTTACTAGGAATCAATATTCTCCTGCGAGAGATGCGGTTGAGATTATCATTCTAAGATTGGCCTAGTGAGCCACTCGTCGAAGTGTAGGACTACATAGCCACTCCATCGACTCACGAAGACGGAAGGACGCCATTATATACTTGATGTGACACAGTCTCACTCAGACTCTACCTCCTGCGGCCCCCGGATTATTTGAGTTTTAGACCCCAGCCATAGAACAAACAATGTCCCACCTAATTTACTTGAACGTCCCAAACTGCCAACATCCCCAAGTATGAACTGTTTTCGCACCAGGATGCCACATAATTATGTGTGACGCACGTTTCTTTTTTTGGTTTTGAACAACTTAACTTCTTCTTCTTCTTTATTTTGAGGGCCCACGATCAATGAATTGATCATTCTGGCTCCTATGTTTCAGAGAGGTTCGCGATGTTACTAGCCATGGGTTTCAAGGGGATACTTCACTGGTTGCAAGGGCTACTCAGCAGTGGTGTTATGAACTGGGGGTTGGAAGACTGGGGGCAATAGACACAAATGTGTTGAGTGTAGCCGCCTCAACTGTTGCTTTTGGAAGCTTGTTCCAGTCCCCTATTGTCTTTGGCAGGAATGAGGCGCTCCTGTACTGAGTTCTTGTTTTTGCCGGAACTTAAAGAGCTTTCATTTCTAAAACAAAGATCTACATTGAAATCTTCAAACACGTAATTTGACGTAACGTTTGAGATATCTAAATACTTTGGTCTTGTTTTGTTTTGTTTTTTCTGCTGAAGACATCGTTTGGCAGACAGTCTGTTAGATTATCATGTCTTTTCTTTTCAAACTTTTGACATATACTTATTGATTTAATTTATACGGCCTAAACGCAGCCCCCTCATATATTATTCAAAATCAAAAACACCCTATTTGATTAAATATATGCACCCCAAACCACCAACGCCCTATATAAGTAAATATATGCGCCCCAAATTGGAAACACCCTATATAAGTAAATAGTTGCACCCCAAAGTAACAAACCCTATGTAAGTACATATATGCGTCCCAAAGTAGCAACACCCTATACAAGTACATATATACGTCGCAAAGTAGCAGCACCCTATATAAGTACATATATGCACCCAAAGTAGCAACACCCTATGTAAGTACATACATACGTCCCAAAGTAGCAACACCCTATATAAGTACATATATGTGTCCCAAAGTAGCAAGACCCTATATAAGTACATATATGCACCCAAAGTAGCAACACCCTATGTAAGTACATATATACGTCCCAAAGTAGCAACACCCTATGTAAGTACATACATACGTCCCAAAGTAGCAACACCCTATATAAGTACATATATGTGTCCCAAAGTAGCAACACCCTATATAAGTACATATATGCACCCAAAGTAGCATATATGTTCCCAAAGTAGCAACACCCTATGTAAGTACATACATACGTCCCAAAGTAGCAACACCCTATATAAGTACATATATGTGTCCCAAAGTAGCAACACCCTATGTAAGTACATAGATACGTCCCAAAGTAGCAACACCCTATATAAGTACATATATGCGCATTAAAGTAGCAACACCCTATATAAGTACATATATGTGTCCCAAAGTAGCAACACCCTATATAAGTACATATATACGTCCCAAAGTAGCAACACCCTACATTAGTACATATATGCGCCCCAAAGTAGCAACACCCTATGTAAGTACATACATACGTCCCAAAGTAGCAACACCCTATGTAAGTACATACATACGTCCCAAAGTAGCAACACCCTATATACGTACATATATGTGTCCCAAAGTAGCAACACCCTATATACGTACATATATGTGTCTCAAAGTAGCAACACCCTATATAAGTAAATGTAAACGCACCAAACCCACCAGCCCATGTTATAATTGGCTGTTGGTGTCTCAGCCAATCAGACTGAAGGAAATGTCATGAGTAAAACCCATGTCGTCAACACCCGTGTTCACTGTGGGACCATGCCACCAAAGTCACGTGTCATTTACTTAGGGCGCCTCATTTACCATCCTGAATCCATTCACACCTGTTACATTTGTTGCTATTTTCTATCCACTGCGGACCAGGTCCGGTATTTCTAGGTCAAGATTAACTGACGTAGAAATGTCCAGAATGTTTCATTTTGAGCATGAACGAATCACTCTTACCACCAGGCGGAAACAAAACCAAAAAAAGACCCAATAACATCAACGTTATTCTCGCGTTCCTTTAAAACACAATCAAGTTACACACGAGATTTTATCTTAGTGAAAGTAGAAGCCTAAGAATTTTGAACATTATTAACAAAATGTTTGATGATCATTGATCAATGTGAGTAGCAATGTGTCGAGGGTGACCGGTGAAAGTCGGTAGCTTTAGGAAGGTATTCGATGTTTGGTAGTCCGTTGGTTGGTAGTCGGTGATACGTATTCGCTGGTTGGCGGTCGGTGATCGGTAGTAGTCGGTGGTTGGTAGTCGATGGCAGGTAGTTGGTCGCTGGTAGACGGTGGTTGGTAGTCGATGGCAGGTAGTTGGTCGCTGGTAGACGGTGGTTGGTAGTCGGTGAGCGGTAGTCAGTAATCGATGATCGGCAGTCGGTGGTTGGTAGTCAGTGATCGGAAGTCGGTGGTTGGTAGTCGGTGATACGTAGTCGGTGGTTGGCGGTCGGTGATCGGTAGTAGTCGGTGGTTGGTAGTCGATGGCAGGTAGTTGGTCGCTGGTAGACGGTGGTTGGTAGTCGGTGAGCGGTAGTCAGTAATCGATGATCGGTAGTCGGTGGTTGGTAGTCAGTGATCGGAAGTCGGTGGTTGGTAGTCGGTGATACGTATTCGGTGGTTGGCGGTCGGTGATCGGTAGTAGTCGGTGGTTGGTAGTCGATGGCAGGTAGTTGGTCGCTGGTAGACGGTGGTTGGTAGTCGATGGCAGGTAGTTGGTCACTGGTAGACGGTGGTTGGTAGTCGGTGAGCGGTAGTCAGTAATCGATGATCGGCAGTCAGTGGTTGGTAGTTAGTGATCGGAAGTCGGTGGTTGGTAGTCGGTGCTTAGTAGTCGGTGGTTGGTAGTCGGTGCTTAGTAGTCGGTGGTTGGCGATCGGTTGTATGTTGCATATTCCTTATCTGTAGCCAAATCTATGACTTCAAAAACTGTAACATATTGTGTAGGAGTATTTAATTGTGTAGCGTTTTGATGACTACTGTAGTAATAAATATGTAGCCTTGATATGCGCGAAAAACATTCTTTTAGACTAAACAAAATTGTTTATGTGCTACGGTCACTTTACTTTCTTCAGAACCAGTGATGGGTCCCAAAGCTTACAATGACAGTCTTCTGAAGTTAAAGTCTGATGGAGTTAAAAGTCTTCTCAATTTAAAGTCTGACAGAGTTAAAAGACTTCTGAATTTAAAGTCTGACGGAGTTAAAAGTCTTCTGAAGTTAACGTATGATGGAGTTAAAAGTCTTCTGAAGTTAAAGTCTGATGCAGTTAAAAGTATTTTGAAGTTAAAGTCTGATGGAGTTAAAAGTCTTCTAAAGATAAAGTCTGATGGACATATTAAAGTATATTTTTAAAAAAGTATACCTTTTGATTCCATCAAAAAATAAAGTCATGTGAATTTTAATTTTAAAAAACTTGAGTTACGAGAGTTCCCCCACTACTGTCATCCCTCTGTATATAATTTGATTGCCGTCCAATGGGTGACATTCTATTCATTGACTGAATTCCACCCAAAAAAAATGCGGCTATGCAAACATCAAGCAACCAGCCACAAATTTGCCAATCACGTGCGTTATTACCAAAGGCGTCATATCAGGTTTTTTATGGGGGGGGGGGGGGGGGGGAAAAAAACTTGGTCGGCTGGTTAAGTTGTTTATTACTGGAGGCGCCACAGTACATAGCAATTGAAATAAAATCAGCAAATTCAAGGTGGAGGGGGGCAAAGGCCCCACCATGCCCTACCCAAATGACGTCCCTGGTTATTATATTTTAAGAAAGATTCCTACAATCCCAAAAAACAGAAGGCAAAATCTATCACGCGAGATCTCCATTTTCTGCGTAGCCCCACGTTATTTGTGTCCAGTTCCTGCACTATATTTCCAGCTTTTCTTCCTTTTCCTAAGCAAAAATAAAAAAAACAATGGATGAAGACTGAAGAAAGAATCAATCACAATCATAATCATCATCATAGTAAATTCTCTGGATCGAATACGACAAACGGTTTCAAACTTCTCTATTTCCAATCCAGAACTCGGCGTTTCCTTGGAAACAGTAAACGCCATTGGGGGGGGGGGGGCATGCTGACGCCATTGCGATTGTCGCAGGGCGGTTCAGGGGGGAGGGGTGGGGCGCCCACTTTTCAAACTTCTCTATTTCCAATCCAGAACTCGGCGTTTCCTTGGAAACAGTAAACGCCATTGGGGGGGGGGGGCATGCTGACGTCATTGCGATTGTCGCAGTGCGGTTCAGAGGGGAAGGGTGGGGCGCCCACACTGCGGGGATGAGGGCGATGGACAATGGCGATCATCGATTAGGGCGCTCGTGCCAGAACCTTGTGCTTAAACCCCTGGGGGCGCGATTAGATAGAAGCTGCGGTCCTCGAAGATTCAACTAGGATTTCTACGTGAGGCGTGTGTGTGTGTGTGCGTGTGTGTCTGGGGGTGGAGATCTTGGGTATGGAATACGCTATTGGCTAGTTTACTTGTCTTTTTTTCACGTCATGTTTTATTGGGAGTACAAGTCTACAATAGCTCGATGATGAATTTTGTGTCAATTACAAAAAATATATATTTTTATTTCAAGATGTTTCAATTGAATAATTTCTTTGTAAGAAGTAGATCAAATTTTCAGACGTCACTCTGATTAGTTAAGGCCAATACTCAAATGAAGCGATGTCTTCAACGGTGAAACATTTTTATTGATCAGCTGATAAGTATGATTTATATATCTTGCTTGTGATGGCTTTATATCGATCTGTTCCCTTGACTCATGTTGTTCTTTACTCGTTTCTATAAAATCGAGAGAAAGGTTCGAAGTTATCCAGGGCAGACACACATAGACAAATAGCCAAGTGGAACTGACCACTCTGACCAGAGGACCGCCAATCTTAAGGAGTAGGTAAACCAAATAATTAATTAAAACTATCTACCACCGAAGTCGGAAGACAGGGGGAATTTTTTTTTTATACCCGACTTGCCTGTCTATGCCCTCACGTCCGACGAGCCATCACGTCACATTGGTCATCACGCCACGCTGACAATCACGTCACACTGCCAATAACGACAAACTGCCAATCACATCACACTGGTCATCACATCACACTGGTCATCAGTCACACCGGTCATCACGTCACGTCGGTCATCACATCACACGGTCATCACGTCACACCGGTCATCACGTCACACTGGTCATCACGTCACACTGTTCATCACATCACAGCGGTCAGCACGTCACACTATCAATTACGTCACACTGGTCATCATGTAACACTATCAATCACGTCACACTAATCATCATGTCACACTTCCAATCACGTCACACTATCAATCACGTCACACCGGTCATCACGACACACCGGTCATCACTTTAAACTGGTCATCACGTCACACCGGTCGTTACATCACACCGGTCATCACATCATACTGGTCATCACGTCACACCGGTCGTTACATCACACCGGTCATCACGTCACACTGGTCATCACGTCACAGTGGTCATCACATCACCCTGGTCATCACGTCACACTGGTTATCACTTCATACTCGTCATCACGTCACACTGGTTATCACGTCACATCGGTCATCACGTCACACTGGTCATCACGCCACATCGGCCATCCCGTCAAACTGGTCATCACGTCACATCGGTCATCACTTCATGCCGTTCATCACGTCATACCGGTCATCACGTCAAACTGGTCACCACAGCATACCGGTCATCACGACACACCGGTAATCACATCATGTAACACTGGTCATCACGTCACACCGGTCATCACGTCACACTATCAATCACGTCACACTGGTCATCACGTCACACCGGTCACCAGCCACACTGGTCATCACATCACACTATTAATCACGTTACACTATCAATAACGTCACACTGGTCATCACGTCACACCGGTAATCACGTCACGCTGGTCATAATGCAACACGGGCGAACACGTCACGCGAGTTATCATGATTACGAGCCATCAAGTCAATCTGGCTATCCCGTCACATTGGCAATCACAGAAGTCACAGTCAAGTACAATGAAGTCACAGTCTATCACACTGTCGTCACAGTCGATTCAATTTATCAGAACTTGTGAACGGCTGTCTGTGTAATGTTGTTCTGTGTAAAGTTAGCTTCAATGGTGTCATGTCATTGATTCTTATACCCCGTGTCAGAGGACTTTCTGTAAACTCTACTCTAACCAAAAGCTGATACAATTGATAAAACTGGATGTTAAAATCTCATGTTCCTTGAGCGCAGTACACATTGAACACATTGCTTAATTATAACACACACAAAACTACTTTCTTCCAATAACTTATTCGTTTTCTTTCATTTAAAAAAAAATAGAGCGAAATGATATATATTGTAATAGGAGCAAGAAGTAAGACACTGAATATGATAAAATTGAGTCTTTGATGACTGTCAAGCATCATGCTGGTCACGCATCTCCATACTTTGCTCAAACACAACACCATACTTCATAAAATTCAAGGGGGGATAACCTCACTTCCGTATATCAAAAAAGAAATTTAACGCCGTATTTTTCGGGCTATTATTTCCCCTTATCTCCGTATTATCTACAACTGTAAAACAACATAATTTTTTTTTATTTTTTTTTTGCATTCAGTGATTGGATTTTTGGAATCATAGAATCTCTATTCTGTCTTCACGTCAGATCTACGTGATATCTCTTTGTTTTTGTGAGTGGAGATTTCAAGGGATGGTGGGCAGAAAGTGATTTTCAGAGCTCGACAATGAGGAAAGGGGGGTCAGGAGGGGGTGATTGGAGAGAGAATGCAGCGGGCGTGAAGGTGGGGGTGAGGGAAGGGGGAGTGGGAGCGAATCGTGAAGTTGACGCATCCCAATAAAGACTGTATTGTTTATTTTATTTTCACTGTAATCGAATTTTTTTAAATATCACATGAGCCCAAGAAGATATCAGTGCAATAGTCTCTCTAAGAGATAATAGCTCAACAGTCTCTCTAATGAGTTAATAGCTCAACAGTCTCTCTAATGAGATAACAGCTCAACAGTCTCTCTAATGAGATAATAGCTCAACAGTCTCTCTAATGAGATAATAGTTCAACTGTCTCTCTAATGAGATAGCTCAACATTCTCTCTAATGAGATAATAGCTCAACAGTCTCTCTAATGAGATAATAGCTCAACAGTCTCTCTAATGAGATAATAGCTCAACAGCCTCTCTAATGAGATAATAGCTCAACATTCTATCAAAAGAAATAACAGCTCAACAATCTCTCTAATGAGGTACTAGCTCAACATTCTCTCTAATGAGATAATAGCTCAACATTCTCTCTAATGAGGTAATAGCTCAAAAGTCTCCCAAATAAGATATCATCTTAACTGTCTCTCAACTAACATATCATTTCAAATAGTCTCCTCAAAAATGTATTTCTCCACAGTCTCCCCACTGAGATATCATTCAGTATTGTCACCAATGCGATACTATTCAGAGATGTCCCCACTGAGATATCATGTATGTCCCCACTGAGATATCATTCAGTAATGTCCCCACTGCGATATCATTCAGTAATGTCCCCACTGAGAAATCATTAAGTAATGTCCCCCACTGAGAAATCATTCAGTAATGTCCCCACTGAGAAATCATCTCAGTCTCCTTTCATTATGTTATATGTGGTCCAACTTTGAAATAAAATGACATGATTTTGACGGCTAATGATATGACTTTGAAATCATGTGATATGACTTTGAATTCTGATGAAATGACTTTGGAGTATATCTTGAAGTCTTCTGATAAGACTTTGAAGTCTAATGATATGAATTCGAAGTATAATGATATGACTTTGAAATCTTATGACGTTACTTTGAAGTATAAACATATGACTTTGAAGTATAATCAAATGACTTTATAAAAATAGGACTTTGAAGCCTTGTGATATGACTTTGAAGTATAATGACAGGACTTTGAAGCCTTGTGCTATGTCTTTGAAGTATACTGATAGGACTTTGAAGCCTTATGATATGACTTTGAAGCATAATGATTTGACTTTGAAGTAGTATGAATTAAATTTTTTATTGCCACCATTAAAAATTATTTGATAGACTCTTCACATTTCCCATGCTCCGTGGGGCAAAAAGTACCAATAAACCTAAAGGCCTATCAACATGTCACGTTAGACATAGTTCAGTCCGCAGCCGTTGATATTAAATGAACGTAATCTTGTGTGCAGAATAGGGTGGGGGTGGGGGGTGGGGGGAATAGAGATCTGTTTCATCAAAAACAAATGCCATGATTTTAAAAAAAAATTAATCTGAGTCCTTTCCGATAACAGCCAACGAAGTTCTGTTGTCTGGTAGTGAGGCTACATGTGGTGGGAAAATGGATATCAATTCAAATCTTTTGGAGGGGGTTGTGTTGGGAAAAGTGTGGGGGGGGGGGGTGGGGAAGCATTAGCCAAATGGGGGGGGGGGGGGGGGGGTGGTGAAGCATTAGCCAAAGAATTAGAAATAGTTGGGTGGGAGGGGGGTTAATGGTGAGAAAGGCTCAAAGATGAAAGGAAGAAAGGAATCGCTGTGACGAGAGTGGTAATGAAACTTTGATAGACACGAGTCTTTGAGAAGTTACTACAGTTTGTCTGGGAGTTTCATGAAAGTAAGGAAGAGGGGGGTGTGGGTGGGGCGTGGGGGGGGGGAATGGAAGGAGATCAAAAGTAGTGAGGAGGGGGGTAATGGGTGATAAAGATAAATGAGGATAGTCTCGTTTGGTTGAGAGATAGGTGAGGATAGTTTTGTTTGTTGGATGAGAGATAAGTGAGGATAGTTTAGTTTGCTGGATGAGAGATAAGTTAGGATAATTTTGTTTGCTGGATGAGAGATAAGTTAGGATAGTCTTGTTTGCTGGATGAGAGATAAGTTAGGATAGTCTTGTTTGCTGGATGAGAGATACGTTAGGATAGTTTTGTTAGGTAGATGAGAGATAAGTGATGATAGTCTTGTTTGGTGGATGAGATAACATTAGACATCACAATGTTTTTTTTGTATTTTTGGGGATGTTTAAAATACCTTAACTGCGATGCGCATTCACAATCTGTCATCAGACGTCAAGTTGAGTCCATTGAAATATGATTTTTTTGATTTTGATATATGTTACTAGAAATAAGCCCTCCAACAATGGTGGCCACAATGCGTGAACTTCCCATCTACTCAAGTTACTTGACCAAACATGAACTCAAGAATTGTGTGCTCCTCTTGAACATAGTATTACAGCTATACGTACAAGCACACATGAAGAATTATAATTTGTGATGCATTCAGAGTCAAAGACTAGAGTAAACTAGATTGCTCTCCTTGAACTCCAGCTCTGTTGTCATGGTTTCATCCTTCAAACAACAGACGTCAGGAATGAAATGGGTATTACGCCCCCTTAGAGCACTGGAAAGTGGTCAAGGTCAAGGTCATCTAACATAATCTTTCAACCGACGTGCCGTCTGGTTGGGGAGGGGGGTTTGTTGGGGGGGGTATAAAACTAATGACTAGTTGTCCATTGCCTTCCTCGGCCAATAGAGTGGACGATTGGACAGCCTCACTCTGCAATCCTATAGTAACCATGATACTTCTATGTATGTTCTTAAGCTAGCGGTTCTCAATCTGTGGGTGCTTGTGATGTTTTTGCTTGTCTGTGCGTTTTCTGGGGATCGAACTCCAATCCATCAGCTTGAGATTGACTCAGTTTAGACCCCTCAGCCACCCAGCATCAGCTAAGACATATATAGCATTTAGATGGTACATGGATAACACATGGAAGAGATGAACTATCTTAACTGCTGACACCCATCTTTTTTTCAAAACACTCCTCTTTGGAATAAGATGTCGGACTGACGAAAAGCTTTTTTCTGCATTTGAGATACACCCCGGTCCCAACCAGCACTGCTCCCATCCCCCCTCCCCCCCCCCCACACACACACGCACACCCGCACACACAGCAGATCGATTTAAAAAGATCTTTAACGGAAATTAATTGTACCTCGCCCAGAACTTCCCCCTTTCCATCGGCGCCAGGCGATATTTTTTTTCAAAACACTCCTCTTTGGAATAAGATGTCGGACTGACGAAAAGCTTTTTTCTGCATTTGAGATACACCCCGGTCCCAACCAGCACTGCCCCCCCCCCCCCTCCCCCCCCCCCCACACACACACGCACACCCGCACACACAGCAGATCGATTTAAAAAGATCTTTAACGGAAATTAATTGTACCTCGCCCAGAACTTCCCCCTTTCCATCGGCGCCAGGCGATAACACGACTGAGAATATCGACAAGTAATCTTCTGCTATCTTGTTTGAACAACAAAAAATAAACAAATACAGAAATGATAAAATTCTTTGCTCTCGCCCGGGCAGATAAAAAAAAAAGGCTGTGGATGACGCCGGCTTTGTGCGGCCATGTTTTGTGCTCGTGTTCAGCTTACGCGCGGGAGGCGGGGTGATACGGGCTTTTGTCTTGGACGTCCGCCGGAACACGCCTCGTATTGATTCCAGCTTTTGTTCAAGATTTTGTTCAGGTTGTTCTTTGTTTGAGGGGCAAATCGACGATGTGTTGATTTAATAAAAAGCCCCAACTCAAAAAGGGGCAAAAACCCCAACGACACAGAAGGGGGCTATTTAATGATCATTATTATACGAACGTTCACACAAAGGTCTGATCGGTGTCTGTGACTTTCAGCTCCACACACAGCCAAGACCACACAAAGGTCTGCTTGATGTATGTGACTTTCAGCTCCACACACCGCCAAGACCACACAAAGGTCTGCTTGATGTCTGTGACTTTCAGCTCCACGCACCGCCAAGACCACAAAAGGTCTGCTTGATGTCTGTGACTTTCAGCTCCACACACCGCCAAGACCACACAAAGGTCTGCTTGATGTCTGTGACTTTCAGCTCCACGCACCGCCAAGACCACAAAAGGTCTGCTTGATGTCTGTGACTTTCAGCTCCAGGCACCACCAAGACCACACAAAGGTCTGTTTGATGTCTGTGACTTTCAGCTCCAGGCACCACCAAGACATAACAAAGGTCTGCTTGATGTATGTGACTTTCAGCTCCAGGCACCACCAAGACATAACAAAGTTCTGCTTGATGTCTGTGACTTTCAGCTCCATGCACCACCAAGACCACACAAAGTCTGCTTGATGTCTTTGACTTTCAGCTCTACGCACCACCAAGACCACACAAAGGTCTGCTTGATGTCTGAGACTTTCAGTCCCAGGCACCACCAAATCTACATGTTAAGAGCCCCATCCTTGAGATAAAATCTTGCAGAATTTCCTACTGCCCGATGCTAGCACGATGACGTTAATGTTCCTGTGAGTAGAGCTAAGGACAATGAGCAGATTTTTAGATCTAAGCCCTAAGAAATTTTTATAAAGATAACACCTTGACGTGATGTCGTGCTTAGGAGTTGACGGCAGGCTAGATGTGGAATATATCTAGAAATACTAACCCTACTTCCAACTCTAGCTCTAGCCCTACCTCTAACTCTAACCCTACCTCTAACTCTAACCCGATAGACAACATATATGTATTCAATAATGATCATTCAATAGTGATCAATCAATAGGGATTCACCAAAGTGATCCATCAATTGCAGCCAAACACATTGGCTTGTTGACAAGCCATCTGTACAACAATTCAAACAGTGCTGTTTCAGCCAAACAGTTCAATGAATTGTTTGTAAGGCAGAATAAAGCAGACGACAGAGCGTGTAGAGAGTGTGCAAGGTAGGAAGGGTGTGCAAGGAGGACAGGGTGTGCAAGGTTGGTTGGGTGTGCAAGGAATAGCAGTGTTTGCAAGGAGGGCAGGGTGTGCAAGGTAGGCATTGTGTGAAAGGAGGGCAGTGTGTGCAAGGATGGTAGGGTGTGCAAGGAGGGCAGTGTGTGCAAGGATGGTAGTGTGTGAAAGGATGGAAGGGTGTGCAAAGTAGGAAGGGTGTGCAATGATGGTAGGCATTGCAAGGAGGGCAGGGTGTGCAAGAATGACAGGGTGTGCAAGAAGGTCAGGGTGTGCAAGGAGGGCAGTGTGTGCAAGGAGGGCAGTGTGTGCAAGGTGGGCAGTGTGTGCAAGGAGGGCAGGGTGTGCAAGGATGGCAGTGTGTGCAAGGAGTGCAAGGTGTGCAAGGAAGGCAGGATGTACAAGGTGGGCAGGATATGCAAGGATGGCAGTGTGTGCAAGGAGTGCAGGGTGTGCAAGGAAGGCAGGGTGTGCAAGTAAGGCAGGATATGCAAGGATGGCAGGGTGTAAAGGGATGGCAGTGTGTGCAATGAAGGCAGGGTGTGCAAGAATGGTAGTTTGTGCAAGGAGGGCAGTCTGTGCAAGGAGGGCAGGTTGTGCAAGGATGGTAGGGTATGCAATGAGGGCAGGGTGTGCAAGGAAGGCAGTGTGTGCAAGTTAGGAAGGGTGTGCAAGCTAGGAGGATGTGCAGTGTGTGCGAGGTGGGCAGGGTGTGCAAGGATGGGAGGGTGTGCAAGGAGGGCAGGGTGTGCAAGGAGGGCAGGGTGTGCAGGGAGGGGAGGGTGGGCAGGGTGGGCAAGGAGGGCAGTGCAAGGATGGTAGGGTGTGCAAGGAGGGCAGGGTGTGCAAGGAAGGCAGTGTGTGCAAGTTAGGAAGGGTGTGCAAGCTAGGAGGATGTGCAGTGTGTGCGAGGTGGGCAGGGTGTGCAAGGATGGTAGGGTGTGCATGGAGGGCAGGGTGTGCAAGGAGGGCAGGGTGTGCAGGGAGGGGAGGGTGTGCAGGGTGGGCAAGGAAGGCAGTGTGTGCAAGTTAGGAAGGGTGTGCAAGCTAGGAGGATGTGCAGTGTGTGCGAGGTGGGCAGGGTGTGCAAGGAGGGTAGGGTGTGCAAGGAGGGCAGGGTGTGCAAGGATGGCAGGGTGTGCAGGATGTGCCAGGATGGCAGTGTGTGCAAGGTGGACAGGGTGTGCAAGGATGGTAGCGTGTGCAAGGAGGGAAGTGTGTTCAAGGACGGCAGGGTGTGCAAGAATGGTATTGTGTGCAAGGAGGGCAGGTTGTGCACAGATGGTAAAGTGTACAATGAGGGCAGGGTGTGCAAGGAGGGCAAGGTGTTCAAGGAGGGCAGGGTGTCTAGGGAGGAATGGGTGTTCAAGGAGGGCAAGGTGGAATTGTGTACACGAAATCTTGTAAATGTTTGCCAGCTAGTGACTTGCATGCTATGAAGGTGAGCTCATAACCCTGGCATTAAAATGTTATTTCCTACTCCTGGTACTACTGCTTCAACTTGACATCAGGCAGCAAATCTTTTGTTTTATAGCTGTGTCTGTCAGTTTACATCATGCAGCAAAGCATGTGTTCTATAGCCGCGTATGTCACTTTACATCATGCAGCAAATCTTGTGTCCAATAGGTGTCTCTTTCTGTTTAATCATGCAGGAAATCATTTGTCCTATAGCTGTGTCTGTCAGTTAACATCATGAAGCAAATCATGTGTCCTATAGCTGTGTCTGTCAGTTTACATAATGAAGTAAAGTATTTGTTTTTCTAGCTGTGTCTGTCAGTTAACCATCCAAAAAAGCAAGTGTCCTTTCACTGTGTCTGTCAGTTCACCATCCAACAAAGCATGTGTCCTGTTACTTTGTCTGTCAGTTCATATCAAAGAAAGCATGTTTCCTCTCACTGTGTCTGTCAGTTCACATCCAACAAACCATGTGTCCTCTAGCTGTGTCTGTCAGTTCACCATCCAACAAAGCATGTGTCCTCTAGCTGTGTCTGTCAGTTAACAAACAAACAAAGAACGTGTCTTCTAGCTGTGTCTGTCAGTTCACAAACAAACAAAGAACGTGTCTCCTAAATGTTTCTGCCAGTTCACAAATAAACAAAGAACGTGTCTTCTAACTGTGTCTGTCAGGTCACATCCAACAAACCATGTTTCCTCTAACTGTGTCTGTCGGTTCACCATCCAACAAACCATGTTTCCTCTCACTGTGTCTGTCAGTTCACATCCAAGAAATCATGTTTCCTCTAACTGTGTCTGTCGGTTCACCATCCAACAAACCATGTTTCCTCCAGCTGTTTCTGTCAGTTCACATCCAACAAACCAAGTTTCCTCTAACTGTGTCTGTCGGTTCACATCAAACAAACCATGTTTCCTCTAACTGTGTCTGTCGGTTCACATCCAACAAACCATGTTTCCTCTAACTGTGTCTGTAGGTTCACCATCCAACAAACCATGTTTCCTCTAACTGTGTCTGTCGATTCACCATCCAACAAACAATGTTTCCTCTAAATGTGTCTGTCAGTTCACATTAAAAAAACAATGTTTCCTCTAACTGTGTCTGTCGGTTCACCATCCAACTAACCATGTTTCCTCTAACTGTGTCTGTCAATTCACATCCAACAAACCATTTTTCCTCTAACTGTGTCAGTCAGTTCACATCCAACAAACCATGTTTCCTCTAACTGTGTCTGTTGGTTCACCATCCAACAAACCATGTTTCCTCTCACTGTGTCTGTCAGTTCACCATCCAAGAAATCATGTTTCCTCTAACTGTGTCTGTCGGTTCACCATCCAAGAAAGCATGTTTCCTCTAACTGTGTCTGTCAGTTCACCATCCAACAAACCATGTGTCCTGTTACTGTGTCTGTCAGTTCATATCAAAGAAAGCATGTTTCCTCTCACTGTGTCTGTCAGTTCACATCCAACAAACCATGTGTCCTCTAGCTGTGTCTGTCAGTTCACCATCCAACAAAGCATGTGTCCTCTAGCTGTGTCTGTCAGTTAACAAACAAACAAAGAACGTGTCTTCTAGCTGTGTCTGTCAGTTCACAAACAAACAAAGAACGTGTCTCCTAAATGTTTCTGCCAGTTCACAAATAAACAAAGAACGTGTCTTCTAACTGTGTCTGTCAGGTCACATCCAACAAACCATGTTTCCTCTAACTGTGTCTGTCGGTTCACCATCCAACAAACCATGTTTCCTCTCACTGTGTCTGTCAGTTCACATCCAAGAAATCATGTTTCCTCTAGCTGTGTCTTTCGGTTCACCATCCAAGAAAGCATGTTTCCTCTAACTGTTTCTGTCAGTTCACATCCAACAAACCAAGTTTCCTCTAACTGTGTCTGTCGGTTCACATCAAACAAACCATGTTTCCTCTAACTGTGTCTGTCGGTTCACATCTAACAAACCATGTTTCCTCTAACTGTGTCTGTAGGTTCACCATCCAACAAACCATGTTTCCTCTAACTGTGTCTGTCGGTTCACCATCCAAAAAACCATGTTTCCTCTAACTGTGTCTGTCAGTTCACATTAAAAAAAAACAATGTTTCCTCTAACTGTGTCTGTCGGTTCACCATCCAACTAACCATGTTTCCTCTAACTGTGTCTGTCAATTCACATCCAACAAACCATGTTTCCTCTAACTGTGTCAGTCAGTTAACATCCAACAAACCATGTTTCCTCTAACTGTGTCTGTTGGTTCACCATCAAACAAACCATTTTTCCTCTCACTGTGTCTGTCAGTTCACCATCCAAGAAATCATGTTTCCTCTAACTGTGTCTATCGGTTCACCATCCAAGAAAGCTTGTTTCCTCTAACTGTGTCTGTCAGTTCACCATCCAACAAACCATGTTTCCTCTAACTGTGTCTTTCGGTTCACCATCCAAGAAAGCATTTTTCCTCTAACTGTGTCTGTCAGTTCACCATCAAACAAACCATGTTTCCTCTAACTGTGTCTGTCGGTTCACCATCCAAGAAAGCATGTTTCCTCTAACTGTGTCTGTCAGTTCACCATCCAACAAACCATGTTTCCTCTAACTGTGTCTTTCGGTTCACCATCCAACAAACCATGTTTCCTCTAACTGTGTCTGTCGGTTCACCATCCAACAAACCATGTTTCCTCCAGCTGTTTCTGTCAGTTCACATCCAACAAACCAAGTTTCCTCTAACTGTGTCTGTCGGTTCACATCAAACAAACCATGTTTCCTCTAACTGTGTCTGTCGGTTCACATCCAACAAACCATGTTTCCTCTAACTGTGTCTGTAGGTTCACCATCCAACAAACCATGTTTCCTCTAACTGTGTCTGTCGATTCACATCCAACAAACCATGTTCCTCTAACTGTGTCTGTCAGTTCACATTAAAAAAACAATGTTTCCTCTAACTGTGTCTGTCGGTTCACCATCCAACTAACCATGTTTCCTCTAACTGTGTCTGTCAATTCACATCCAACAAACCATGTTTCCTCTAACTGTGTCACTCAGTTCACATCCAACAAACCATGTTTCCTCTAACTGTGTCTGTTGGTTCACCATCCAACAAACCATGTTTCCTCTCACTGTGTCTGTCAGTTCACCATCCAAGAAATCATGTTTCCTCAAACTGTGTCTGTCGGTTCACCATCCAACAAACCATGTTTCCTCTAACTGAGTCTTTCGGTTCACCATCCAAGAAAGCATTTTTCCTCTAACTGTGTCTGTCAGTTCACCATCAAACAAACCATGTTTCCTCTAACTGTGTCGGTCGGTTCACCATCCAACAAATCATGTTTCCTCTAACTCTGTCTGTCGGTTCACATCAAACAAACCATGTTTCCTCTCATTGTGTCTGTCGGTTCGCATCCAACAAACCATGTTTCCTCTAACTGTGTCTGTAGGTTCACCATCCAACAAAACATGTTTCCTCTAACTGTGTCTGTCGGTTCCTCATCCAACAAACCATGTTTCCTCTAACTGTGTCTGTCAGTTCACATTAAAAAAACAAAGTTTCCTCTAACTGTGTCTGTCGGTTCACCATCCAACTAACCATGTTTCCTCTAACTGTGTCTGTCAATTCACATCCAACAAATCATGTTTCCTCTAACTGTGTCACTCAGTTCACATCCAACAAACCATGTTTCCTCTAACTGTGTCTGTTGGTTCACCATCCAACAAACCATGTTTCCTCTCACTGTGTCTGTCAGTTCACCATCCAAGAAATCATGTTTCCTCAAACTGTGTCTGTCGGTTCACCATCCAAGAAAGCATGTTTCCTCTAACTGTGCCTGTCAGTTCACCATCCAACAAACCATGTTTCCTCTAACTGAGTCTTTCGGTTCACCATCCAAGAAAGCATTTTTCCTCTAACTGTGTCTGTCAGTTCACCATCAAACAAACCATGTTTCCTCTAACTGTGTCTTTCAGTTCACATCCAAAAAAGCTTGAGTTCTCTAGCTGTGCCTGTCATTACTTACTTTTCAATTCTCAAATGAGTTAGACTCTCTTGATTCCAGATGCTACTTATTCGAGTCTACAATAGACTTGCCCCCTGGGACAATGAGATGGGATGAAGCTCGAGTCTACAATAGACTTGCCCCCTGGGACAATGAGATGGGATGAAGCTCGAGTCTACAATATACTTGCCCCCTGGGACAATGAAATGAGATGAAGCTCGAGCCTGCAATAGACTTGCCCCCTGGGACAATGAGATGGGATGAAGCTCGAGTCTACAATAAACTTGCCCACTGGGACAATGAGATGGGATGAAGCTCGAGTCTACAATAGACTTGCCCCCTTGGACAATGAGATGGAATAAAGCGATGGTGTAAACTCGTGGTGAGTTTGTGCAGGTGACAAGGATGGATGGGGTCTGGTTTAGAGGGTATCATGTTTTTAGATGAACTGGGAAAGACAAAAATGGTTATACATAATTCATGATGACATTATTGGCACATTTTGCGAGAAAATTGGGTGACATGAAATATTTAAGTTAGTGGAGATATACGTAGGTTTATAGCTATTGTAATTCGTATGTGATCGATACTTAAGGGAGATATGATTGTTAGTGGAGATTTATGAGTTCAGGGAGATATGTATGTTACGGGAGATATATAGGTAACTGAAGAAAGGTAGTTTAGTTGAGATATGTAATTATTGTTCATAAAATGGAATGTTTTGCATTTATCCGCAGCATTTGAATTGATCGAGATGGAAAAGGAGATTGTAAGATGGGGCTGAAACAGAGCATGTAGCATTGTATTGCTAAGACGTAACATAGTCATAGCTCTTGATTATATGGTAATGTCCTTGTCTATATGTGGTCATTAGTCATTGTCCATATGTTGTCTTAAACCCTAGTCTATTTCTTGTCATTAGTCCTTGCCCGTATGTTATCATTAGTCCTTGTCTAAATAGTGTCATAAGTCCTTGTCTATATGTTTTCATTAGTCCTTGTCTATATAGTGTTACAAGTCCTTGTCTATATTTTGTCATTAGTCCTTGTCTTTATATTGTCAACTAGCGAGTACCCGGCATGCGTTGCAATGCCACTCGAGGAAAGAAAGTGTTTGCATGTTATGTTTCTTCAAGAGCTTTTAAATACTCAAAGTTTTTCTTGTTTTTCCATCTGGTATATACACGAATAAATCAGAAGATTTTCCGACGCGAGAGCAGGCCACATACATCTGTCCATGGGCGAAGCATGGGTTTTCCAAATTTAGTCCGCAAACTTGTAGCGATTGTCCCTGTGCTTTGTAGATAGTCATTGTAGACGCGTGTCGCATAGGAAACTGTAGGCGTTTGAATTCAAATGGCATATCTGTTGGAATCATTGGGGTGAATGGCAAAAGTACATCACCTAGTTTAAATTTTCCATTTAAAATAGTAACTTCAATGGAACCAATTTCGGAAGATT
>CAXITT010000591.1:479333-492350 GCA_964033795.1 Lymnaea stagnalis | reverse complement strand
GTTAAACTTTAAGCTAAGGAGGGCTGTTACTTTTGACCAATGATTATAATTATTGTTAAGATATTGTACATCCCCCACCACTTACAGCAGTTCTTCACAACCATTTTTGACCCACTCCCCATCTGAACACCCAAAAAGGTTTCATATCACCACCTCTCATATTCCCTTATAGAAAAATCATTAAAAAAGTATTGGGTGTTTTAAATTTGGAGGATGCTAAGGTCTCAGTAAAAAAAAGTGTCCCATCTAAAATTAATTAAATGCCCCCCCCCCCCAACATTTCCAAACCCTTTTCATAATAACAGTAAATAAGTTTTGTTAAGATTTTTTCATTTCTACTCAACTAATACCGTGATATCTACTTCTTAGCCCTATTATTAGCTTTCTTCATGGTAGTATAAAATTCGTAAATGGTTATAAAAAATAGTGCATTATTTATTTGTTTTAACTTAAACTAATTTGTATTTATAAAATTATTGTTATGTTATTATTTTTCCGTTAGCCCAATGTCAAATGTAAACAATGCTGCATCCATGGATATTATTTTGTAGACAATCAACTGATTTCCCTGAGTTGAAGTAAAAGTAATTGAGGCAGATTGTTTTCTATTTTGACAGCATCTATGATGGGCAGATGTCGATGAGTATGATTATGATGACAATGACTGTGGGACTCAAAGTGGATTTGTGCATATAGACCAGACATAAAAAGTATACTGCTTGCTAATGAATGTTTAAACAAGAGAGATATAAGGAGATTTCAAAAGCAAATAGACTCTTTAAAACGCTAATTTACTGCAAATTGGGTTGCATATATTTGTTAGTACGCAATATGCAGGACAATGAACCAAAGAAATTAGGCATTTTGAAAGACGCACGCGCATCCCTTCTGCGCAGTCGAAAAATCAAGCAAAAACTTTCATGGCCATTTAATAGTCGCCACTACGGTGACCTCGGATTTATGCGTTTTACGTCACAGTTTACTAATTATAACCTAACTTTGTCATCGTTTATGTTTACTGTTTGTCTTCCGGTGACGCTACAACAACGGATCCAACCAAGTGAACCTCTATTCTTTTACTACGTAACTTTGAACACTAGGTAAGCTATAAATATGTATTAATTACTTTGTTGGAGCTTCCATACATGATTGAAACCCAAAAGCTCATGTTTGTCATCTAATTTGGATTGCTAATAACTTTGAAATAGTCAATTATCTCCGTTCCAAAGAAAGTTATCGCACTCAACATGTAAGATCAACCTTCATCACCGGAAGAAAAAAAAAATGGACGCATTTTTTTTCACCGGCTGATAGTGGATGCTCTAAATAACATTCTATAATTTAATAGTTAATCCTTTAGTAATCTTTAAACATCTGAATTAATCTAAGTTAATTAGTAAAAGTTAGTTTAAAAAATAAAAGAAATGGATATGATTATACAAATAAATTGAAATTATGAATATTAAATTGATGGCTAATCGACGCATTGCTTTTGAATTTTTAAAAGAAATCCGATAAAGACTAAGAATAATCATAAAAATAATTATGTCACTGTTACTATTGAAAATGTATAGTATATATTAATTTGTATACAACAGTATAATTATAAATTATTTATAATCTAATTAAACTGAAGGCTGTAAGGCGTAAGGCCTTCATCATGTTTGGAAGTGTAAAAAGAAATATAAAAACACAAATAAAATAATTATTGTAAAATTAATACTAATACCATTGCCAGCCCATAAATGCCATTAATATTAATTGGAATACTTAAAATAAATAAGTTATAATAATTTAATAATAAATTATAATAAGACAAATATTCTCAGATTTTAAAAAAAAATTCTGTTTCAGTTATCCCGACAATGTCTATAACACTTCAGGATTTTGACAGCTTAGTGGCAAGCTTTGCCGAAGATGCAACGACTGGGTACAGGAATGGCTATGCCTTCTACCTTTATACCAGCAGTGCCAACAAGAAGGAGGGGATTAAAACTGCTGTCTTCTTTAAGAAGAATCTCAACTATGTGTCGAACCAAAGTGGAATACGTACTATTTTGTTTAACTTGTCTAAAAAATTTTTTTTATTTAAAAAAACATTTTAAATTAAACTGGGCGAAAATCCAGACCCTTTTGTTTCAGCCTTTTAAAGTGCCAGGTACCAAGACCAAGAAAAAGATGGTGTCTTCCAGCTCTTTTGATTTTTCTACTCATATAAATAATGAAATACCAGATGAAATTATTCCACAGGTAGCTCAGCAGCAGTCAGAGGTTCCACCACCATTGAAGAAGTTGTGCACTGACTGTAGTCAGTGTCACTTAATTAGGAAAAGGTTTGTGGCTAAGTGTAGGTCCTTAGAGGACAAGGTAAGAAGAGTTAAATTAAATGCCAAGTCTCTCTGCAGGTCCCCTGAAATGAAAGTGTGGACTCAGAGCCTAAAGAGAAAGACGATAAGGATTGATACACTGAAACGAGAGAAGACAGCGCTTAAGACTAAGGTTCAACATTTGGAACGACAGCTGGGAACATCAGCAACAAAGATGGAAAAGGCCAGTCTACTGAGCAGAAGGAACCGCATCCTGCAGGAGAAGGTGTATCAGCTGAAGGCTACACTAAAGACGACGGATGACAGGAGAGAGGCACTCTTGAAGGTGGATGAACTGATGGAGGCGTCTGAGAAGGGTAAAGTAATCATTACCACATCTGCAAAATCACCAGGCACCCAGGGTAAAGCTCGTAGGCAAAGATATACTTACAATACCCCCATGAGGAAATGTATATATAATTGCATTTTACACCAGGTGCCTGTGGATCAATCTGGAATAGTGATTGACTTTATTGTCCAAGAGCTGGCTGGACAGACCTTGTCAGACGTCCCCTGTGCATCCACAGCTGCATCCATGACCTATGAGCTGGGAATCCTCTCTGACCTTCAAGTCGGTGAAGTATTGTTTCAGGCTAATAATGTTACATTATCCTGAGACTCTACACCACTTGATGGTCAGCATATTAACGCTTGTAACATTTCAGCTGATGGGCAGAACCTGACTCTCCAGACAGCAGGAATAGCAGGTGCTAAGACAGAGGATTACCTAGAGCAAGTCATGAATGCGCTTCAGGATGTTGCTCCGTGTATTCGACTTTCCATAAAATTCAACAGCAAATGGTGCTGTATACTTTTAATCTCTCTCTCCAGGTGAAGTTCCACTTACACCCTCTGGACGGCATGGCCACCCAGGCCAGGAAGGAGCTCAGAGCTTTAGAAGTTGAGTGGGAGATTAAGGGTAATATTTTTGGAAGTGAAGGCTGCGCAGCTAATTTGGTTTATGCTGTGTCTAAATTGAGGTAAATATAAAAAATTATTATTTTGTATATTCTATTCAAAATTTGTTTTTTAAGTGTTATGTTTTTTTATCTGATTATAAATTTGAAATACTAAAATATTTTCTTTACATCTACAGATACAAAATGAAATCAGGAGACCCATCAGGGTTTAAGGCCTTCCTTGAGAGATCTAAGCTAAACCCAGGAGTCATAGTACGCTATGTTCTGTTCCACCTAGCAGGGATCATTGTCCACCTGAAGGATCTGCTATCTCAATACTCGACTAAGTACTCAACTGCTATGGGGTTGCGATCGGTCATTATGAAGGACCTCGACAACCCAAACATTTTTCTGCAGTTGAGAGCTTTAGGTAATATATATATAATATTGTAATTGTTGTATTTAAATTATACTTGTGAGATGTTACAACATCTCATGTAGTTTATCAATTATTATACATGTTTGTATTGTTTTCTAAATTTATTATATTTTATATGATATGTCTCTTTGGGAAGCTCTTGACTGGCCCCTGGATGACCACATTCTATAAGAATCCTGGTGGATTGAAGCATTTGGAAATGGTATGCTTCATTATTTGGCTATAACCATTAACCATCATCATTTTAAAAAAATATGTGCCCATTAAGAAGCCCATTATCACAGACTCCACTCATCAAAATGTGCACGGTCACGTTGAAGAAGATAGAAGAGAACCCAGCCTTGGCCCTCAACATCGACCATGACGTCTTCAACAACAAGCTGGAGATAGACAATGTCCTGCTGAAGCTGAGGATCAACTCAGAGGAGACATCAGAATGTTGTTGTTTTTTTTACAATTTCATTACTTGCAAAATTTTTTTTAAATGTTCTGAATAGGCAGCTGGGGGATTACACTGATGGTGAGCTTGCGGACCTCCAACCAGAACTGATGGCCAAGACTTCATCTGCTCCAGTTCACAACATCTTCTGTGAGCGTGTGTTGGGAATGGTGGATGCCCAGTTCAAGAGAGCACCCAACGCATCCATGGCTTTTGTTGATGCCAAGGTGAAGTGCCAGGCCAATAAGACAATGGATTGGTTGGTAGGAAAACCCAGCTCAGAGCAAGGTAGGATGATTTCTTTTGTCATTAACTTTGCACGTAGGCAGGTTAAAGTTCGTAAGTGTAGGGATAAGTTAATGAGTCAGTTGATTATTTTTAGACAGACAGAATTAGCGCAGAAAAGGGATAAGACAGATAGAAATAAACTAGAAAGAAACATTAGAAACTGTCTGGAAACTGGATTGGGGTTGGACGGTGATGTTTTCTCTAGTCTTCTCCCAGGTACAAAAGAAAATTTTAATGAATTGTTTCAGAACTCTGTAGACTGCCTGCCCTTACCTCAGGCATGTAGATGGAGAAGACAAAATCTTTGAGGGGGAAGAAGTTGCAGTGGTAAAAAGAAACAAAAAGAAGTGTTGTCGTGTAGTTTATAGTTTAGATGACATTCAGGTTATTCCTGTAGTTTTTTAAATTGCAGATGCTTTAATGGAAGATTTTAACTTCATTTAGATAATTTCAAAATGTGTTGCTGTTTGCTTTTGTCTATGGGTACATTAAAAAACATTTTGCTAATTTTTTTCCTTTTCAGCATGATTTGTTCACATTTATTTTTAATGTTACTGTAAATAATTTTTAGATTTTGTTGATAAGTTTAGAATTGATTGCTTTTTTTAATACTTTTCCCATTTTAATTTTTCAGGCTATTTTGTTCACTTTTCATAGATTTTATTGTGTAAATACTTTGTTTTTGTTGTTGTTTAATTTTGAAGGGATATGTTTTTTTATTCCATTTTTCTATTTCAGGCTCTTATATTAACATTTTATTCTAGTGTTTTTAATGCTGTTTGAATTGTTTTAGAAAATTATAATTTGTAGATATGTATAATAATGTAGAAACCATTGATTTTTTGAATTTTTTAAAACATTTTTTTATCTTTTGTCTTGATTACCTTTTTAATACCTTTCAAACTTTTCATTTTCAGACTGTTAACTTTTTGACTTTATTACTTTTTTAAATACATTTCACATTTTTTCTTTTTCAGGCTGTTATCTTTTCCTTTAATGTTTGTATTATTACTGTTTGCATTTCTTTTTAAAATTATTTTGTGTAAATATATTAATGTACCGTGAGAATTTTTATTTTCACTTCATTTCTTTTTAATACTTTTTATTTTCAGGCTGTTATCTTTTATCTTAACCTTTAGCTAGTGTTAAATACTGTTTGCATCAATTTAGAAAATTATTTTGTGTAAATACTTAAATATGTATGTACTATTGATTTGCTTTTCACTTAAATTTTTTTTTAGAACTATTCAATTTGTCTTTTTCAGGGCGTTTATTTTCTTTTAAAAAAAGGTAACTATTAATCGTTTTCTTATTATAGTATTAAGTATAATTAATGACAACAATGATATAAAATTTGTTGTTACCGTAATGGTATGTACCTGACTTTTTTTGGAACTTTTGGAATGCATTTTTAACAATATTTTTCACTTTTTTTTTCCTTTTCAGAATATTTTAAATTCTTCTTCATAAACAGGTAACTATTAATAATAGTCCGGGGTATTAGTATTTATTTAGATAATTATTTTGTTTAAATATTTAATGTAATGACCATTTTTCTTGATTACTTTTTTCATACCTTTTTTTTTTTTTTTTTTTTTTTTTTTTTTTTTTTTTTTTTTTTTTTTTTTTTCTTGTTTTTTTTTTTTTTTTTTTTTTTTTTTTTTTTTTTTTTTTTTTTTTATTATCTTTTTTTTTTTTTTTTTTTTTTTTTTTTTTTTTTTTCCCCCCCCCCCTTTTTTTTTTTTACATTTTTTCTTTTTCAGACTTTTACCTTAACCTATAAATTATAAATAATATAATGCTATTTTTAAATACAGTTTGCATTGATTTAGAATGTTATTACCTGTAGATATTATTGTAGGAACCTTTGATTTTTTAATTATTATTTTTTTTATTATGTCTTCATTACTCTTATACTTTTCCCATTTTTATTTTTCAGGCTCCTATCTTTTCTTTTAATGTTAGCAATTATTTCGAAATTTATTTTGTGTAAATATATTAATGTAAGAACTATTGATTTTCATTTTGACTTAATTACTTTTTTAATATTTTTCAAATTTTTGTTTTTCAATTTTTAACTTTAATATTTTTTAATTTAAATTTTCTTTTTCAGGACATATATTTTCTTTAAAAAAAAGGTAACTATTAAAGTTTATATTATTGTACCAGTATTAATTATAATTAAAACATTGATTAAATATTTGTTTGGTATTATTACTTTAAGTGTATGAACCTCTGACTTTTTATTTTGGAATGCATTTTAAAAATTATCCCCCCCCCCCTTTTTTTCAGAATATTTTAAATTCTTCATTTCATACAGATAAGTGTTCATATTATTAGTATTAGTTTAACATTTATTGTCTGTAATTTATTTACAAACTGACTTTGCACCATTTTTTTTTTGTTACAGTGTAACTGTTTTGACTCTATATTTGAATAATTTATTAATATTTCTATATTTATATTTAGGTCGTTATATTTGAATAATTTATTAATAACATTTCTATATTTCTTTTCAGTATGTATTAAGCAGTAGCACTGTTATACTTTATGTAATTAGTTTATATTAATATTATTTGGTCCTATGATTTTTATAATAAATCAAATAATTTTAATTATTTTTCTTTTCAGGTATTTTTAAATTCCATACAGAACATATGTCTATAATTAAAATATAATTTTTATGTGATGTTCTTATTATTTAAAAATGGAATAGACATGTATTTTTTTGTTTTTCATGTAAAGAAATAATAAATTTTACCACAAAATTTTTTTTAACAAAATTTTCTTTTCACTTTCTCTGCAAAAACATTTTTCAAAATAAATATATCTTATATGTGAAACTTTTGTTGTTCATTGTGTTGTATGTTGCATTGAGAGTATCTGCTGAAAATTTGGTACCCTTATCTTTAAAAATAAAAAAGTTATGGGTCAAAAAGTGAAAAAATTTGAAAAGTGGGTCACAAGTTTTTTGGGTCAAATATATAAGGGGCATAAAAAATTCGACAAAAAAAATTTCATAACTCCAGTTCTGTTCTATAAAAGATAGAGAGATGAAATTGGTGTTATAAAGCTTATAGCTAGCCCTTTAAAATGATGTATCATTCATTGCAATCGGACAATATTTAAATTTTGTGTCAAAGTACCTAAAAGAAACTTTCTGTTTGATAAAATTGGTATAACTTCATTGAAGCGTTTTATCAACTAAGAGGATTTATTAAGAATACAGTACTTATTTAAGTACTTATTTTACAAGACTGTGGTCCAGGGAATCCTTATTTGTTGAAATATTACTAAGGACAGATTCATGGCCATACTGAGTTTCCAAAAAGTTTCTGTTACTGAAAATAAAGGAGACAAGCTGTGCAAAATTGGGAGACTCTTAAGTTCCTTAATGCAAAATAAAAAGAACTGTATCAGCATCATGAAAATATAGCAAATAATGAACACTTTTGGAAACATAGGACATTATGATATTTAGACTGCGTTCTCTCCCCAGGACTGTATACAATATATACCAATGTTATTCAAAGCTCAAGTGACACTGTTCCAATCTTAAATTTTGCTGATGATGCCACCATCATTGGCTTACTATCTAAAGGAGAAGGCTTATACCGCAACTTAGTAACAAGCTTTATCCATTGGGGCGATGAAAATTTTCTCCCGCTGAATGTCTCAAAAACAAAGGAAAGGTTGTTGATTTCAAGAGGGAGGAACATAAGATTACAGATCTCGACATAAAAAATCAAAGTGGAGAGAAAGTAGATGCATATAAGTACTTAGGTGTCACCATAAGCTAACATGGTAGAAGCACAGACAAATGCTGTATAAGAAATTCAGAAAGACTCACCTTCCTCAAAAAAAAACTGTACAATTTCGGGGTAAACTTATTCTACAGTTCAACAATTGGAAGCCTGCTCAATTTCAGTATTATCTGCTGGTGTGGGAATTCAACGTCTGATATTAAACACCACATAAACCAACTTATCAAGAAAGCTAGGAGCATAACACAAACTTAACATCTTTCACTGGAAGAACTATTTGAAGAAAGATGTTATTGTAAAATTAAACACATTTTGGATATACAACCCGCCCTCTTCATCACAGATACTTAGGATTGGTCCGTTGGGTACGAATTCTTTCCACCACGGCAAGGACTGAAAAATATAACAATTCTTTTGTTCCCTAATCTGTACGAATTTACCAGCGTGCTCCCCTTCAAATCACAAATCTTAATAAGAACTAATAAATCCCTGATATGGCTAAGAGCACTCACTGAATGGCTGCTAGTGAAAAATTTATTACAAATGTCTTGTGTCAAATTGTTTTTTATATGTGCTGAAATTGTTCAATGCAATCATAAAACATTTCCATTTGTTTGAATCAATAACAGAATCTTATCTTATCTTCGACGATGTACCGGTTACTTTAAAGTCTGACATTTTTACATGTGCGTTGCAACATGACAATAACAAGCAAAATTTAAATTACATTTCCAAAACAAGGGTAAAAGGGTCAGAGTACATATATCAGATCCTTTGTTTGTGAAACATTTTTATGTTTTAATAAAGAAAGAAATTGTTTTCAAGAATGTATATGCATCATCTGGTTCACCGATTAGATAATCTGATCGTTATCTCTGATATAAAATAAAAAATAAAAATGTACCTTTTTCTTAGCTTTTATTTATATTTAATTTTTACTAATAATTTTTTAAGTGATAATTACATGCATATGTTTGAAAATTATTTTATTTCATATTATAATTGTGACTTTTTGTGACATTATTTCCTTGATTGATACGTTGTCCACAAAGTGAGTCTATTCTTTTGAAAAATGAATATTTGTTGTAGTATTAGTAGTATTGAGTATATGGTAATAAAATATAAATTTAACTAATATAATTGGAATCAATTTTTTTCCCTTCTTTGTAAAGCTGTGATGCTATGTTTTTTGTAGACTCAAAAATGTTTTGTTTTGCCTAAATAATAATAATAAATAAATTTTGGAAAGTATATTTTGAACGAACACCTAATATCAATTAAAGAGCATCACCTAATGCATGCCATTACCTTTAGCTACAAAATTACTCCTATGAGAAACTTTGATAGTTAGTTGTAATATCAACAAAGTGAAAAATCTGCTTTTTTTTTTAGAGTTAATAACTGCAGTAACTACAGTAAATTAAGATTTATAACATGCTCAAAATGAATGATTATTCCTGAGGAGCCGTGTTGAATGACATACTTTATAATTTTTTTCTTTTTATTGACTTGCATTGGAACAAATGAAATACACTAATTTTACAAGGTAGAAGAGAAAGGTGATTTTATGATGAATTATAATATTATAGGCTTACATAATTAATCTATTCTACAACATCTCTTTGGTTAATGGAATTGTTTTCCAATGTGGGGCATACAACCCACCTTATGTACACACCCCACATTATGCATACACATCACAAGGTGACATCCAACTTGGTGCAGTTTGAAGATTAGAGAGAGCGAGACAAGCAAAAAAATATTAAAAATGGTAGCAATCAGGTTAGGTAAAAGGAACTGAGCAAACCTGAAAAAAGATGCATTGTTACGCTGCATCCCCTTTTCAGAAAATTAAAAAATATAGTCGTGTTGTTTACTAAGGCTGGCTTAAACACCCCCCCTCCCCTAGGCCCAGATTAAACAAGATTTTTGGAAATACATGGGAGTGCTGTGAAAAAGTTTTAAAAGAAATTTAAGCTATACCGTGTTATATGTTTTACAAAGGCAAATGTATATGATGGACAGTGACGACCAGCACAAACGGTAAACAACTTCTTCAAATCACTACAGTCTAAACTTTAACATGTTTTTAGGTTTTCATTCTAAAATATAGCCTATACTATAATAAGGGAAGATAAAAATGTTTTAATTATCACATTTTTTTAATAAAATAAAATAGCTTTCAATTAAGACATGGATTTGTTTATTCATGCATACAGCACAACTAGCAGCATTTATTAGGAATCCTATCAGTGATCAGCATTATAGATAAGGAACTGATCACAGAAAAGGTACTAGAAGGGCACAACAATTTGAAGGGATGCTATATGGCTTTTATGGTGGAGCCAATGAGGATTACAAACTACCACAAGAACTGTACCCTTTGGGCAGCCAACCAACTATGAAACAAAAAGCGTGATCTTTACCATGAAAAATAATAAAGCCCCAGGAACCGACCTTATCACTGTGGAACTTATAAAACTAAGTGAAAACGAACTGCATAGACAAATATAGAGCTTCATATCAAGAATTTGGCAGGAAGAAGAGAAATGCCAAATAAAAAGGGGTACTGCGCTCAATTCACATGAGAGGATCTAAACTGGAATGCTCAAATTACAGAGGAATCTTCCTAATTAATGTAACCTACAAAATCATCAACAAATTAATAGCAAGAAAACTGAAAAGGTTTACTGAACATATTCTAGGTGACTATCAATTTGAATTCAGACAGAATAGACCCACCACAGATCATATTTCGACCATCAGATGTCTCCAGAAGAAATGCTAAGAAACATCCCCATACACCAACCATATGTGGACTACACAACAGCTTAGACAGGAAATATCTGCAAAGTGCACTATAGAAACTTGGAGTTTCTAACTACACTATAGAAACTTGGAGTTTCTAACAAACTTACCTGGTTTATACATGACGATGGCTACCTCCAAAAAAGAATCAAAGTACAGGAAGAGTACTTGAGGAACTTTCATATTAATCAGGGCCACTGAGTCAAGGACACTCACTGGCATGTATCCTATTTAACATCCCTTTAGAAAGCGTTATGAGAAACATGCATGTGCGCACCAAATGAACTATCACAAACAACTTCCAGAGAAACATACATGTGAGCACAGGATGAACTATCACAAACAACGTATCAGAATCTCAACCATCAGGACACCAACCAACTTTAAAAAGCCCAACCAGTGCAGTACCTGGCATATGCAGACAACATAGCTTTACCGGGGAGACGCAGCATTGATATAATTTAAGCATTCCATGAATTAGAAGAGTTACCTCTAAAGGTAAATGAAGCGAATACAAAGTGTATGTTAGTCACGTACCAGACACACAGGTGACAAAATCAAAGTAAACAAGCACACCAGAGAGAGAGAGAGTGAGTGAGCGAGAGAGACAGATGAAACAATGACAGAGATGAAAGAAAGGATAAAAGCAAGCCATTCTTCTTATTTCAGCCTACACGAACTAAAACTAGGAAGCAGAAACCTCTCAAGGAAAACTATGATGGCCCTATACACAACTTTACCGGTTCAATACCTGGAAAATCCTCCGAAAAATATACAGTCCAGTGTTAGATAATGATGGATGGGTATATATATCCCCTCGGGCTCTGGTTGACAAGTTTGTAGTGGCTTGCTGGCTAAAGAGGTGCTGCCCCCTAGCGCTAGACTGGGACCAAAACCACCATTATTGCGTGAGCCTGTGCTGGCAGACAAAGAGCGTGCATAGTATCTGCCGAAAATGGAAGCACTTAAAGGGCTACCAGCTGTGGAAAATCTACAGCTGGAAATAAAACGTCAGAAACAGGGTAGGGAGCATGATTACATGTTGCCCTTTAAGGATACGAGGCATGAGGTGGGTAGTGGCAACTCATGCCAATGGTTCTATTTAGATAGCAGTTAAGGTAGTTGTACCTAGGCAACCGTTTCGTCCCAGCTGCTTCGTAAATTAGTTTCAAGGTAGAAACCCACTGTAGAAATCTGTATCTGACGGCGTCGGGCGTTCCCAGGGATGGGCAGAGTAAGATTTTAGGATGTAAATACACCATCCCGACTCCTGATGCTGTGAGAGAAGCGTCACCGGCCTACCGGATGTCCTTGTGCTGGGGTGACCTCCACTGGTAGTCAATGGAGTGAGTGCGGGCTGGGGCTGTCCTGGCAAAGGGAAATCTCCAACGTTCCGCTACCCAGCCCGATAACTCAGGCTTGGGGAGTGAGGGTGTGTGTGCTTTGGGGAGGGCATAAAGAGCTAATGTACTAGCTCGACAGCCCGCTGATGCAATTTCCTAATGAACATTTTCAGTACCGGAACCATCTGTAGTTGCTGCAATTTAAATGTGCAGGCTGCTTTGGGCAAGAAAACTTGAGAGGATATTAGATTGTAGAGCAGCAAAAGTGATCTACAGACAGAAGCCTAGGGGTTAACGGCTCATCCGTCGACGAAGACTGATATGGATTGAGTTGTAAAGGACTAAAATCACCTGGAAGTGTAAAGTCATGGATCAGCTTAAAAGGGAGGATGTTGTAGAGCAGACCAGGCCCCTGCCCCTATGATGGGCTGTAGCACCTATGATGATGATGTCTGAATGGAAGGATGTGGTGAAACAAGCCAGGGCCCTAATAATGATCAGCATTAACAAATTGATCTGTTTATCTATCTCTATTTCTCCCATTTAGCGGCATACTTATTATTATAATTATTTAATTTGAATTTTTGGATGATGTTTAAGAATGATCAACACATAATTAAGTCTAGACATGGCTATAAATCAAAATTCAGCATGTACTGTAGATCCCTATT
>CAXITT010000591.1:446869-475011 GCA_964033795.1 Lymnaea stagnalis | reverse complement strand
CCCCCTCCCTCTGCCAGCATTTTTTACTAATGTGTAATGCCAATGTAAAACTAAATCAATGATATTTAATTATTGTTAAAAGACTTTTAAAAATCACTGCAGTGTTTCGTATTAATCATCATACTGTTGTTTTGTGTTGACACATGCTAGGTATCACAATGACAATGCCTCGGACAACTTCACGACTTCATGATCAATGTATGAGCATGTGATTCTCTTCCCGTGGTGTAGACCTATTTGTGGCGTAATTATATCTTGGTGCTAACAAAATAGATTCACAGTCTTCCCATTCATTTTTACACCACGCCCCGAGGGATCACATTTAATGTTATATTTATAATGCCCCCCCCCAAAAAAAAACAACTGGGTTGGGGGGGGGGGGCATGAGAGAATAATTTCAAATTAAGATTCACAATCATATGATAAAACTTACAATTAATAAATATATTTGTATTTCAATATATTGGGGGAGGGGGGAATAAAGTGGTTAAATTTAAAAATAAAACATGGTTTAACATTACACCCTCAGCCCCCTCCCTTCCAAAAATAATAAGAAATGCTTTACATGCACTTTGCCACATAAGCGTGGAACTTACTCAATATCTTCCCAAGGTAATAAACGAATTTTAAATAGTTTTCAGTTTTAACACGAGTATAACATTAAATCTACAAGTACCGGTTAGGCCAAAAAGTTAAAGACTCGCAAAGACCATAGTTTTGCTACTTTAAATCGCTGCGGTGTACGCAGGCCACAGACCATGATTTAGCTAGGTACACCGCCACGGTGTACGCAGGCAAAAGTCAATAGTTTCACTAGGTACACCGCCGCGGTGTACGTAGTGCCGGCCAAAAATTAATGGACTTAATGAATGCAAGCCATTTATAATTAAGTTGGTATTTTTCACTAGTTCTCCAACCTACTTCAGTACTTGGTACTCTTTTCTTACTTTTAATGAGGTATGTCTTCTTGTATAAGTATAAGGTTTCAAACATCGATTATAATGTTATTGTTTAAAAAGTGCTATTTTACAGTGCACAAAGAATGTAGCTTTTTAGAGCAAAATTGAAAAGACGTGGGTGCTGGACATTTTCTTGGCCGACGCTCAAGTGGTAGATTATCTATAGAACTATATTTAAAATAGAATTTAAAAATACAATAAAATTATAAACATAAACGTATTCTTACTTGCTTTTAGATGTACGTAAAACTGTTCTTCGTGTTTCTTAAACGCAACCGGTTCATAAAAGTCTTCAAAATATGGCGCATTTCTCACCTTGACAGTAATGAATGGCTCTAAGATGGCAAATGGCAACCCAACAGGAAGTATTCGTCATAACCGTCAAGTGACCAACCGAATCTTATAAAGCCCTCACGTGACCAGCCGGGTCCGAATAGCTAATTACTACTATAGTTACCCGGGTACCTATAGCTACTCTGTTACAGGATATCTCTTAGTTTTGAACAAAGCTTGTAAAGTCCTATCAGTGCAAGCATCCTCTCAATCACACAAAGGTATAGTTACACCTTATATGATATCTTTTAGTTTTGAACAAAGCTTGTAAAATCTTATCAGTGCAAGCATCCTCTCAATCACACAAAGGTATTGTTACACCTTATATGATATCTCTTAGTTTTGAACAAAGCTTGTAAAATCCATTCAAATCACCCTCCATTAAATACAATGAAAAAAAAATAAATAAGAAGCATTCCATTCTGGAGATTGTGGTAAAAAAATAAATTCAGTTTTAATGGCAAAATCTTGTTCGCAGCAAACTTCAAACTGTGGTTAAAAAATTATATTTTGCTGAATGAGCGCTAATAGGATAGAGCTCTGTCGATTGTTATTGAATTTCCACAATTATCAACCAATTCTATATCTTACTATGAACGCAAAACTTTTTTATAATATTAAAAGCCATGAAAATATGCTTGTTTGTTGGTCATCGGTTCATTTATAAAGCGCATTTAAATCTAAAATTGTATTTTAAATAAAAGAGGCCTTTCGAATAGATTACTCAGCGCCCCATTTTAGATCCCCTAAAATTTTTCAAGATTTTCTACGAACCCTTGAAGAACACCTTCCCCCCCCTCCCCCTCCCCTTTAGTCCCTACCGGCCGGGAGAAGGGATGGTACCGCCTTCTTTGAGATCCACTACTTTAAACGTGCACTTAAAGGGAAACAAGCACTAAATTTGTTGAAAACCCAATTATAACACGATTAATGCCCTTTCCCCACTTCGTTAACCGTTGGAGGGGGGGGGGGTGACACGCGACGCCCGCCACCCCTTATTTACCCAACACCTAAGATTTACCTCTGTACACCTTCATAAAGCATACAGTGATGTGGAGGAAAACCTTGGGTTGTGACAGGCAGAACACAAACCAGATCAACTAAAAAAATAAAATGAGCAAATATTCAATTCAGAAGAAGCTTTTTTTTTTTAATGAAAACAAATTAAAATGTCTTCTTTCCAATGTTTTCATACGCTCTTATCTCAGACTGTGGGAACGAACGTTTTCTTATCTCAAGCCAAACGGTTTATGTCCTATATGACGCGGCGTAAGCTAGTCTTTAATTTCATTTGAGCAGGCATGCTCATTACACACGACATAATAATAGGACTAGGAAGGAACACATGTTACAGATTGCCAACTCATTGTGTTACAAAATATCATGAGCTGTGTTTTTTTTTGTTTTACCTCTGCACACTTAACGAATCTGCTGCTATGAATTGTGTCACTCATTCAAGTTTAGAAATGTTTCGTCTCTTTAAGTTGTACCCTAACTTGCACCAACTCTACGAAAGTTTAGAAAACTAAACGTATTAAAAGATTTGAAGAAATTGGTCAGGTGCTCTGACAAGGATTCGGGTTTCAAGTTACTGTAACGCATCTCATGCTTAAACCCACCCCGTCTTGATGTGGAGTCGTTCTAGCTTCGATTTTCAAGGTGTGCGATTGAATTAAGAACTAAAGCAAAAAAAAAAAAAAAAAAAAAAAAAAAAAAAAAAAAAAAAAAAAAAAAAAAAAAAAAAAAAAAAAAAATTGAATTAAAAAAAAAAACAAAAAAAAAAAAAAAAAAAAAAAAAAAAAAATTATTGAACAAACACGAAACACTAACACATGATACATATGTACACAGTTCTTTATTGACTAATCCAGGTAGTATTTCAATCTGCTGCTGGCGATTAAGCACACGCGCAGCCATCATTTAACCCCAGAGCCCTATTGTTATTTCTAAGAACGTTTTTGGATGTTCACTGCAACGTTCTCCATGGCTGTTCTTCCACAAACACCACCCCCCCCCCCAATATTTCTCTTCTGATCAGGCTATTTATCATACTGAGATGCTTGTTGTCAGTCTCTGTCAATCAGTTACATTAATAGAACACTCAGCCCCCATACTTCTCGTACAAACATAAACTTAATTGAGGACACGACGATTCTCATACCTTGACAGAAATATTAATTTGACAGTCATGGCTTACAACACATTTTTTTGGATTTCGAAAGCAGATTTGAATCACTGACGTCAACATGGTTTTCCAGTGAGAAAACCCTAATGTCGAATGAGTCGTTTTGGGTAAATCCGATTTGTTGTTGTTGTTTTTTTCAATAGACAGCAAAGAAAAGTAAATATTAAATTTATAAATGGAAACAACGAAAGAAAAAAAAAAACTTAAGTGCTCATTATTTTTTTTTAAACATTTTAATTTAAAGGCATGCTACATTTGAACAGAGCGTCCAGTGGGCAAAAATTAAACACTAAGGCATGGGCATTTTCTTTTTTCTAAAGTAGCCGTCATTAAAATTTCACCTAGCCCCAGATGTCTTGATACCCACACTGGTTGAACGGCTTACAGGGCCATTCACAGCTACGGCTGGGATCGACTGCCTTCAGCAAGTTGCAGTTCGGTGGCGGAGTGGTGCAAGACGGATAGACCAAGATGCATCGTTGACCAGCCGGACACCCACCACAGTTGTCCTTGATCGTGGTGGTGGGCGGTAGTGTGGTGGTGTAAGGGGCCTGTCTATTTTGTCTGTAGTTGGTCAGCCTCACGACCGCCCCTTCCAGGGGTAGCGGGTGAGAGGGTGCGAAAGACACAACCTGGAAAGAATTTAAACGTGGGACATTTTCTCAATCGTCTATTGTGAATATCAAATAACCTTTAAATTAAACAACGACTGAAAAACAGTGCGTTTTCTAAAAATCCTCTATAAAATGTAATATCGAGCAATGGGGAAGGGGGGGGGCTGAAAATTTAATAAAACAAGCGTACAAGTAATGCACTTTATACGAATCCCAATTAGTATTCCCTCCTCCCCCCCCCTCCAAGTTTTGAAACCGCACTTTTTTTTCCACGCCCCTGAGCCATATTAATATTCTAATGACTCCCCCGCTTTTACACCGCAGATTTATTTCAAAAAACTATCTGAGAACAAACAAAATACAATATCATCACATCAAACCCACTTGCGATATTTTTTTTAAAAAAAGAATCTCATTTAGTATCGTGAATTTTATTTCGTAAAATCACTGTCGTGATATTTCTTTTATTTTTCCCCTGAAAACGGGGAAAAATGATTATTATTATTTTTTTAAATATAATTTTTAAAATGCATATGCAGTTGTAAAGGATTTATAAGAAAAAATGTATGGGGGGTGAGGGGGGTAGGGTTGTTAATGAAAAAAAAAAGTTACTTGATGCAGAACTCGGTTTAAAAAATTGCCATACGGTTTCTTGAAACACAATAATTCATTTTTTAAAATGATTAACAAATAAACACTTTTTTAAAAATAAAAAAAAGCAGATTAACTTTCGTTACATGGTTTAGTCACAATTTCTTTGTGTCCTAATCACGTCATGCATTATAAGAATCTCTACATGACACGTTACACAGGGTTTCTTTCAGCTATATCTCCGGGGAGGGGGGCAGTGTACCCCCGGGGAAAATCTCTGAAAGAAACACTGGGCACGTATCAGTTGAACTACCCACCGGTGCTATTTAGGGGGGGGGGGAAATACCTTTGTTGATCATTTTAATTTTAAAATAGTTAATGACGACTATAAAATATATAAAAACTAATAAGAAAATAAACGAAGAGAATAATAGTTTATTAACTCACCATTATCAAAAGGAGCACAAAATGAATCGCCATGTCTCTACACTGACAATGTGCGTCTGTTGAATGAGTCTGGTCAGTTATGATCTCGGGGGGGGGTGTTCAGCTCTTATATAATATGTTTACATCAAGTATCATGTGTCAAATATAACGCACAGTGCAAATACCTTGCTGGTGTGAAAGTCACATCTGCAAACCCAGCACGGTAATCAGCGTTTAAACAATGTAATCAGCGCTTACGTCAAACAAATAATAAAAAAAGAAAAAAGAAACAGCAATAACCCATTTTGACGGGTTGCTAAGAAAATGTAGCAAATATTATGTTGTTACCAGCAAGAAATTTAGATATTTCTTTTTGTTTAGACCACGTTTCCTAGGATTTTAAAATAGATATCAGCCAACAGCTCACCACATTCATTTGTAAAGTACTTTTCAGGAAACCTTAGAGATACATTTTTTTTAATGCAGTGGCTTAGCTAGAGTTTGTGCCGCCAGGAAAGGGCAAATAATTTTGTGCCCCCCCCCCCTTTCCAACCTCAACGAAAAACAACAGCAGTTGGCCGATGATGCCGTCTCTTTCTATGAATCAAAGTAGTGCCGCCCATGTTGGACCGCCCTCCTCACACTTCTTCCTACGCCCTTGCATTGAGGAAATCACCACATTGTTTATCTCTGCATACATATGTTACCATGTGATACCGATGCATCATGCTTTAACAGCCGCCGATCAATACAACTCATTGTGTGTTTAGAGATTTAAACCTAAGTCTGTTGGTTGACTATAGTGCAGACGAACGTGTTTGTATTAGTGTGTTTGTGTATGTGTGTGTATATATGTATGTGTGTTTCTATGTGTGTGTGCATGTGTGTGTTCGTGTGTGCCTGCGTGCATGTGCTCGTGGGTGTGTGTCTGTGTGCATTATACAGCTGTCACACAACTGTCAAAAAATTTAAGACATGGAGCTGAACCCTTTTCTTTGCTTACAGCATTGACCCGTCTCAAAATGTAATTCAAGCTTCACATAAGACGTTGTCTGAACGTCATTTGAAGCTATCCAGTTGTTTTTTTTTTAAATGTCGTAGAATCATCTGGCGGGCTTTTACTGGGTTTCTATAATTGGTTTGTATGTTTGTTTATTTGTCCTTTTCAACTCACTGCGCTGGCAAAACTGACCTACTCACAAACCTGAAAGTCACCACCTTAACATAGAAGACATTGTGTTGTTACCGTACGTCAATAATTTGACCTTCTGCTGTGCGGTATCAAATCCTAACATTTAGAATACATTCTTTTGTAGAAATTGTTGTTGACACATCTTGAATTATAAAATCAATTCGTTTCAAATAAAATATAAAAGTGCGTGCGGCTAAAAATAAAGAAGCCATGATGTGATGTCGACAAAATTATAGAGCAACAGCTGTGGGCGGACTGTTGACATTTGAGGTGGATTAAGATTAAACCCACAACAAAGAATAACAAAACCTAATTTTTTGACAATGTTTCAATGTTACGTTTACTCGAAACACTTAAGCCACAAAATAGTAAGAAAGACATTGAAGTCAACTAGGGCTATAACAGTTTTGTCAAATTTGTGTCAAGCAGCATTATCCTTTTCTATCTACTATTGTTACATGGTAGTGTGTCTGTTTTATTTTTATGAGCTTTAAAGTTCAAATAATTTTTTTTTTCTTGTTTTGGAGGGTCTCCTGAAGGCATTCATCACTGAAGGAGTTCATTTGTGGCCGATTCCCTGCGTGATAGAGAAATGCTTTAGATGTATTTTGTGTAAATGTTATAATTCTAAAATGCTGTCTTGGTTTGAATAATATCTTTTTATGTGCTGAAAATGATTATGTACATCGGATTCCAAATAAATTTCCACTTTTTTGGATAAAAAAAGAAGCTTATCTGAATTGATCTTATCTTATATTATCTGATATTATCTTACCTTGTTACGCTATTTATTTTGTTTTACACAGCTTGGACGCTGTTGCCCTTAAATATTATGATAATTTACAGCAACGCTTAAAAAGTAATAAGTCAGGAATATCTCAAAAGTCAAAACATTGCACGAAAAAAAAAGGAAAACCATCTACACAACTGTAATCAGACCAGTTGTAACATATGCTAGTGAAACTTGGACCCTAATAAAAGGGAAGAAAACCATATAAAATACCCTGGCGAGAAAAGGTCCCCGGAAAATATACGGAAAAGCAAAGGATGAATAAGGATGGAGAAGACGAACCAACCAGGAAGTGAAAAGTTTATATGAGGATCTCACAGAAATAAAAAAAAAGTGTAGGCTATGCTGGGCAGAACACGTGTAAAGTGTCCCGAACAACACAGGAGTGAGGAGGGTGCATCACCACAACGCCCGAGAAAAACGTCTTAAAGGCAGACCTAGGTAAAGATGAATGAAAACTGCCGAGATGAATCTACAGTAGCTGAGAATCCAAGCATGGAAAGAAAAGGAATCAGTTAGGTCTGAGTGGAAGCATGTGGTGAGACAGGCCAAAGAACTACATGGGCTGCAGTTCCACTGGAATGGATGGTTAGGATGTGGTGAGACAGGCCAAAGACCTACATGGGCTGTAGCGCCACAGTGATGGATGACATAAAAATCAAGGCATAATATTTAATTGAATTTAATATACGATTTAGAGGTGTCCTAAACTGTTAACTAAAAGACATAAACAACGGGTTTGGAGAAATTTTACTTTATTAAATACAAATCAAAACATTTTAAAGTTACATATAATTTAAAGACACCTATTTCTTAAACTATCGCCATATAAAGATCATTTGATTTGTAAAGGTTGAATAGTAATCAAGAGAAGGCCTTCATTACAGTGGGGAGCCGGGTCCGAGTGTTTGTTTTTAACAATCAAAATTTAAGTATTAAAAAATTATGTTGTCGTGATAAAACTTAATTTGAATAATTAAAGCCAACCACTCCCTCCAGGTCACCCACCTGTACCTCCCCGAGATGCCTCCCTGGTGACATATGACAGAATAACAACAGCAACATCTACAGGTGAACTTGAGTGTGTGTTTTGACGAGACGCCAGTCACTTCTAAAACAGTTTTTTTTCTCTATCAGAATATTGTTTTTCTTTAACATACGTAGGGCTTTTTTTTTTCATACTTTCTTTCTTTCTTTCTTTTATTTTTTTAAAGTTTAAGTTATATTGTATTATTAGATCGTACTTTCACTATTGGCTTTTGTCGTTTGTTGTAGCATAGTCTCACTGGCTTCGATAGATTGGAATAATTGAGTCACTGAAGAAGGGATGGCGTTCGAGTTAGGCAACAACACTTCCGGTGAAATGGAAGAGCCGGGGTGGATTTCTTGTACGTTGGTAATACGAGTTAAGTCACTGCTGGAAAATGTTGCATCAGGTAGTATTGCACTGCGGAAAACACTAGGCTCATTTAAAGGGAGCGATGAAGAGGTTGTTTCATTGTAAGAGAACACCATGACGCTATCGTCTGAAATATTGGATAGTGCTGAAAGAGGCTCTGAAATCCTAGAGAAGGATGTGGAATTGGACTGACTTGGTAGTGAGATAGCTGTCTCGGAGCCCAGTATGTTATATGATGAAACAGTTTCCCGAGGCTGTAAGGAAGTTGTTTTTTGTTCAATGAACTCGGCTTTGCTGTAATCAAACGTGTACAGTGGTAAATTCGTCTGTTCCTGGTGGTCGAATACCAACGCAGGGGTTTCTGACGCTGCGCTGCTACGAGTGTTGTCATCGCTAGACAACAAATCACTTGAAGATGGTTGCAGATATATGCGTGTTGATGCCGTGTTAGCGAGCTCGGTGGCTGCCGTGTCTCCGTAAGAAAACGACAGCTCGGGTGCCCTATCTACATGCTCATCCGTAAAAGCCGGGCCCGCAATGGATTGATCAGCATTAAAAGAGAATGATAACTCTGGTTGCGTGGGCTGGATGGTTGACAGTGAAGTCTTCAGTTCATCTGCGTAACTGTCTTGGGTTTGTTGCTGAGACGGGAGGTCAAAGGTAAATGCATTTTCACTGGAAGCGGCAACCGCGTGTATCTCTGTATTGGATATGGACTGGAGAACAGGTTGAGTACCGGTGATAAAATCTGTATCCGATGTTGTATCAGTAGTGTACCTAGGGGTAACCGCGTACAGCGTGTCATTCGATTCAGACTGCTCGAGTGGCAGCGTTGATTCGTTTATTTGGTTTAGTATTTCATCAGTAGGAGAGATGTTATTTAACTCCGTATTCGATCCTTGAATCATCGGTGAATTGGTGTCTAGGTCGATCGCGTAGCTGGTGACAGCTGTGTAGCTTTCAAAGAAATAATTAGAAACCGACTCGATGTATCCGGACAGTGAATCAGATGGTTTGTCGTTATTGAGTTGTACAGGGGAATTCATTGTGGTCTGTCCTGTAGGTGGCCCTGTAGAAGGAAACGCATCTGATAACGATAAAAGTGTGGGCGCCATCGCGCCATTTATTTCTGACCGGGTAGCTACCGACTGTGTGAGATTGTCACCTACTTGTGCCGCAGGAATCTCGCTCGAGAGCTGAGAAGTTCTCTCGGTTTGAGATGGATTGAAATAAAAAGAGTAGCCGTGTGATGTCATCAAATCAGATGGTTGATATGATGGCATATTTGATGGTTGATATGATGGCAGATTTGATGGTTGATATGATGGTAGATATGATGGCATATTTGATGGTGGATATGATGGCAGATTTGATGGTAGATATGATGGTAGATATGATGGCATATTTGATGGTGGATATGATGGCAGATTTGATGGTTGATATGATGGTTGATACGATGGAAGATATGATGGAAGATATGATGGTTGATATGATGGTTGATATGATGGCTGATCAGGATTTGAATTGTACCCATTCACAGAAGACAACCCCGATGTTGAGTCAGATTGGGGCAATATTTCAAATGTTTGGGTATGCGAGTAGAAGATATCTGTTGGTGAGAACGAGAAAGTATCCAAAGAGTTGATATCAGGGTGTGATGACATTAAAGGGGTTGCTAAGTAACTGACTTCCTCCACTGAATCTTTAGATACCATTTCGAAATTATTTTCAGAGCCTAATGCTAGCACGTGATCAGAATGACCGCTTAAATCACTTGAGAAATGGCTATGCGGTAAAGAATTTGTTGACCTATCCGACTTCCGGACTTCATCGGGTGTTTGGGACAGGGTCACTTCTAAAGCCTCTTGTGTTCGGGACGTGGTCACTTCGATAGCATCAGGTGTACGGGACGTGGTCACTTCGATAGCCTCGGGTGCTCGGGACGAGGTCACTTCGATAGCCTCGGGTGCTCGGGAAGTGGTCAATTCGATAGCCTCAGGTGCCCGGGACGTAGTCAGTACGATAGCCTCGGGTGCTTGGGGCGTAGTCACTTTGATAACCTCAGGTGTTTGGGACGTGGTCACTTCGATAGCCTCGGGTGCTCGGGACGAGGTCACTTCGATAGCCTCGGGTGCTCGGGACGAGGTCACTTCGATAGCCTCGGGTGCTCGGGACGAGGTGACTTCGATAGCCATGGTTGCTCGGGACTCGGGACGAGGTCACTTCGATAGCCTCGGGTGCTCGGGAAGTGGTCAATTCGATAGCCTCAGGTGCTCGGGACGTAGTCAGTACGATAGCCTCGGGTGCTTGGGGCGTAGTCACTTTGATAGCCTCAGGTGTTTGGGACGTGGTCACTTCGATAGCCTCGGGTGCTCGGGACGAGGTCACTTCGATAGCCTCGGGTGCTCGGGACGAGGTCACTTCGATAGCCTCGGGTGCTCGGGGCGAGGTAACTTCGATAGCCATGGTTGCTCGGGACGAAGTGGTCACCTCGCTACCCTCGGGTGCTCGGGACGAGGTCACTTCGATAGACTCGAGTGCTCGGGACGAGGTCACTTCGATAGCCTCGGGTGCTCCGGACGTGGTCACTTCGATAGCCTCGGGTGCTCGGGACGAGGTCACTTCGATAGCCTCGGGTGCTCGGGACGAGGTCACTTCGATAGCCTCGGGTGCTCGGGACGTGGTCACCTCGATAGCCTTGGGTGCTTGGGACGTGGTCACTTCGATAGAGTCTCCTGGTACACAAACGTAGAAAGGGTTACACCGAGACCATCCACAGTTCAGGCCAGGGTTGGACAGCTGAGCTCGCAGGCAAGACTCGCTGGGCGGTACACACGGTGGGTAATACTTTTCACACAGTTGTCCAGGCAGACACGTTCCCTTGCACGGGTCAGGCTTTGCTGTGGTCGTGACCGCGACTTGTGCGTCTATGGTTTGACCTGACTGTGAGCTAGATGGCAAAGAAGACATTGTTTTAGCGGGTGTGATCGCAGTATCTGCATGGGATGGTGTTTGAATGTTATTTGACACGAGTGAGAGGGATTGTTGAATGCATCGGTATTGTTCCGTGTCTGAGAAAGGACATCTGATATTTGAGTCCAACTTTTGGAAGCTAAGACAGTCGTCATAGGAATATGGGCTCGGGATGTAGAACTTTTCACAGACTTGTCCATCAAAACAACTCGGACATCCTGAAATTGACGGCGTCTGAGAGGCTGGCAGTGATAGTGTTGTAGATGGAGACGAGAGGAAGGATGGTTGATATGATGTATCACTGGACGGTATGTCATTAAGATGTGGTGTGTTAAACAACAACCCATTTGAAAGGAAAGGGTCATGTAATGAACGGTCCAAGACTGCTTGGCTCGAAAGTAAATTAGATAGTGTGCTTAACAGGTTCTCTGTCTGGCTGTCCAAATTATTTACCATCAGTGAAGCATCGTTGGGAAGCGCACTAGCAGGACCTGCTACTGAAGTCTGGCTCTCTGAATTATATGTATGTGAACTATCAACTTCTTGACTGGGTAAATTATATGTATGAGAACGATCAACTTCTTGACTGGGTAAATTATATGTATGAGAACTATCAACTTCTTGACTGGATAAATTATATGTATGAGAACTATCAACTTCTTGACTGCGTAAATTATATGTATGTGAACTATCAACTTCTTGACTGGGTAAATTATATGTATGAGAACTATCAACTTCTTGACTGGGTAAATTATATGTATGTGAACTATCAACTTCTTGACTGGGTAAATTATATGTATAAGAACTATCAACGTCTTGACTAGGTAAATTATATGTATGTGAACTATCAACTTCTTGACTGGGTAAATTATATGTATGTGTGCTATCTAGTCCTTTACTGGGAATATTATATAAAGATGTATCACTCGTAACGAACTCTTCTGAAGTTGTAATCCAAATTTCGTTGAACAATGAGCTTTGAATCAGTTCATTGCTCGGAATACCGTGTGAAGCCGGCATAACAATTGTGTAAGCTATCGGGACACACATTTCTATCGGAGCTGGCCGCGGTGAAGGACATACGATGTTTGTCAGGATCTGTTGCAAGCGAATACATTCTTCCATCGGAACTGTTCCTTCGGGATACACTGTCTGACAAGCCTGGCCCACAGGACAATCAAAGCAACCTACGGTCGAGCTGATTATGTCTGCTGCAACTTCACTTGTTCTCTCAGCTGATGATGTACTCATAGTTTCTGGTGATGCAGGGTTGATTGAGTCAGCAACTGAAGTACTGAGTGTTTCCGCTGCTGTAGGGTTGATGGTAACAGGTATTAAAGTACTAAATGGGTCAACTGCTGCCGGGTTGACTGTATTAGCTCCTGAAGTACTGAGTGTGTCCACTGCTACAGGGTTGACTGTATTACCTTCTGAAGTACTGATATTGTCCACTGCTACAGGTTTGATAGTATCAGCTACTGAAGTGCTGCGTGTGTCCACTGCTGTAGCGATGATAGTATTAGCTAATGAAGTTCTATATGTGTCCGTAAACCCTGTTCCATAATATGTTTCGATTGACAACACATTGCTTTCTTCATCTGCTGCTCTTGCGCTGCTTTCTATATGTAAAATCTCTCCGATGCAGATACTCATGGGTTCACATGGAACAAACTGACATTCCTCATTCCTTGCCAGGCAGTCTTTGTTGAGAGGACATGATTTATAAAATACCTGGCACGTTTGTCCTTCTGCGCACCCCGTGCAGGTATTTTGTGGCCGGATTGGCGCAGTGACTGTGCCGGGAGCAATCGTCCCCCCTTGGTCGTTTAGGATATCAATCGGCTCCAGATCAAGTTCTATAATTCCAGATATCCGATAACGCCGTTTGAATGGCCTCATGTCCGTGGTGGTAGCCAACAACGTCACCTAAACCATTTGCATGAAAGAATTTTTTTAAAATTGACCTTGTTTCTATTTTTACATAAGCTTATTGTCTATTTCAATATTAAAATAATGTATTATATTTTTTTATTTAAATCTACATACATTTAAAATAAAAAAGCAAACTGATAGCATTATTTAAATTAAATTAAATACATAGGACTAAATTATTATTTTTTTCAAAGAGTTTTTTTTTTTTCTTTGTGTGCTAAATCTTACCACGAAAACGGCAAGGATCGTTCTTAGCTTAATCATGTCAGCTTGTGTGACGAATCCAATGAATTGAGATAGTACACCAAACAAAGACTTGAGCCGGGTTATAACAAAACACAAAAAAAAATGTTTCTTATCATAGACATCCGTCTGATCTCTAGAATGAGTTGCTCTACACGCAAACTATACGTCCTACAGTACTGCTCCAATTTTAACTATTCATCCTGTCTTTATTATACTATTCACTATTTATTTCGTCTATAACACTATTCATCCTATAGCCTCAAATTCAATTACTATTTAGTTATTTATAATATTTCAAGTCAATTATGGCCACGAGCGAATAAAATTCGCTGATTCGAACACACGCAGCCAACAACACAGCCAGCTGTTTGGCAACCCACGAACCGAGAAAATCCAACCGCGAAAAAAAAACCAACACTCCACTAACTTCTAACATCTTTAAATATTCTCTTCCTTCTCTTTAAACCAGACAATCTAAAATTATGACCCATACGTTCGTTGGGGGTGCGTTCACAAATATGCGAATGTTGTTCACTTAACATTCAACGATATAAAAAAATAACGTAGCGCTCATATCGCTAGCACTGTAACGGCGACACGTTTAGAAAAGCAACATTTACACTTTTAAAAAAAAAAAAAAAAAAATCTATAATCCATCTTTAGCTTAGACAAACTAAGCCACGCCCGTCAACTTTGACGTCTACGTTTTTGTGGACTCTCCCGTAGGCGGATCTTTTATCATCGCAGGATTAACTTTTTGTTTCTTTCATTATTTGAAAGCTAATCTTTGGGGCGTAAATAAATTTGTGTACAGAAGAATCAATGTTTCATAAATACATTTTATCATTAAAAGCCTTACTAAATCAGTCGTAAAAAATTCCCGAAATTCATATACAGCATTTAAAATTGGTAAACTCTCTTTTTTTGTTGCTGCCAAGGGTTTGGTTTACAAACAAAACGTATTAATAAATGTTGTGTTTTTTGTGTGTGTGCATAGTGTTTAAATTTTTTTGTGTGTGCATAAAGTGTTTAAATTTTTTTGTGTGTGCATAAAGTGTTTAAATTTTTTTGTGTGTGCATAAAGTGTTTAAATTTTTTTGTGTGTGCATAAAGTGTTTAAATTTTTTTGTGTGTGCATAAAGTGTTTAAATTTTTTTGTGTGTGCAAAAAGTGTTTAAATTTTTTTGTGTGTGTGCATAAAGTGTTTAAATTTTTTTGTGTGTGCATAAAGTGTTTAAATTTTTTTGTGTGTGTGCATAAAGTGTTTAAATTTTTTTGTGTGTGTGCATAAAGTGTTTAAATTTTTTTGTGTGTGCATAAAGTGTTTAAATTTTTACATCAGTTTTAAAACAGTGATTAATGCATCGCTTTTATTTACGGTAGAATTGGCCTCTCTTAAAAGCAAAACCAAAAAAATGGTTTCTATAAATACTTTTAAAGAAACAAAAAAAAAAATAAATAAATAAAAATAAAATTAAAATTGCACAAAATGTTTATCATTAAAGATTTTAATTGAAGAAGAATATATAATTATATACGCCGTGAAATACAATTGAGTTAAGTCAATTTGTATGTTATCATCAAAAGTATTTTTTTAACAAATATTTTTAACTCAATAATCACTTTTAAACGATTTCATTTCGTTTGCTTCACATTTAAGCTATATATTTTTTTAATAACAAGCAATCACTATCAATGAGTCTCACTATTGCACAGCGTGGGGTCCACCGATGTAGCCCTTCATTATTTCGCAAGAGGGGGTTGCTTCGGATCAATTAAGTGCTCCTGTAAAAGAAAAAGAAAAAAAAAAGAAAAAAAAAAGGAAGTTTTTTAAATAGATTTACACCCCCCCCCCTTTTTTTCCCCACTCATCATTCAAATCAACGTATATTTTACATATAGTTATATTAAAATGACTAAGTAACTATACACATATATACACATCTTTATCAATTAAAAAAAAAATCAAATTTATTTTATTTCTAACATAATGTTAATTTTTTAAATATTAAACTATACTAAATACGACAGGATGAAAAAGAGTATGATGTTTTTTGTGTTTTTGTTTTTAAATGTTGCCAATTTTCAAGTGTCCTTCATTGTTATCAAATGGGTTGCCTTTTCTTCCGGACACAGTGTGCAAATATAATATAACATGTTAACGGTGATAAAACTTTACCAAAAAAAAAAAATTAATAAAAAAAGAAGACCCCACACAAAATGATTCGTTTTTAGCTGATGTTCAGTAATATGAAACAAAAAGACTACTGTGAGAATTATAAATATTTAGGCCGTCGTAATGGTTCATAGTTCATAGTTTACAGTATTGCCAATCAAAATCCATGTTTCGTCCCCGATGACTTAAACTGATAATTCATGTCATATGTTGTTGAAAAGGATTAGTCCAAGTATCATCCCCCCAACCCAACCCTCAAAAAATATTTAAAAAATCAAACGTTACTATTTTGTTTAAAATAGTACTTTATGCGTACAAGGAGACCTTTTAACTGTTCACCTTCTTTGGAAAAGATGATTGCAATGATCCACCTCATCAAACCGGATGATTTGGCTTAAACTAATACTATGCGTACCAGAGTACATTTTAACACTTCACCTTATTTGGAAAAAACTCCAACAAACAACTGCAACTGCATGAAGTACTCACGGGCAGCTCGTCAATGCAGATGTACACAGGTCGACGTGTCCCAGCACATGCCGGACAATCAGGTGATGGACTGCCCCCTGGCGGGTAGAAGACCTTACACACCTGTCCGGTCAGGCAGCCTCCGCATTTATTTGGATCGGCAGTAGGCGCCGGCGGTGCGGTCTGCCAAAGTAGTGCATGGCATTGTAAGAGATAATTTAAACAAATAATAAATTAAAAAAAAGAAAAAATAAATTAAATAGAAAAAGACTTTATACCAAACAAGTGTTTAGTCTAAACACATTAAAGAAAATAAAATAATTTAAATCATTTACGATTTCTTAAAATGGATTACGCAAAGAGAGTCGGTGCAGACGTGTAGATTAGCACTCTATATAGCCAAAGGATTCCAATTGAACATAGACCTAGCTGAAATCTGTTTTATAGAGTTTAACAAAATACATTCTGCCCAGAACTTCTTCTGTAAAACATTGCCATTGGAAAAATACATGGCTAATAGCTCTTTGATTTGAAATAATATGTTTTAGTCATAATATTTAATTTCATTTTAAATACAACATATTTTTGTGCTCAGTTTTTGTTTTTTGTTTTTTGTTTTGGTTTTTTTAAAATGATGCAACATCTCACCTTGATGAGCCTTACACTGGCAACGACTGTTGATATCACCTGTTTGAAATATTGCATTCAAACAATTTTGAGTTTTCGTGGTTTTTTTTTACTTTCTATATTATTTAGTCGTTTATAACGAATATTTGTCAGTCTCAGCAAATACAAGTCTTAGTCTTAGTTACAAAAAGAAAAAACAACCTACCAAGTTTAATATATTAAAAATGAGTATGTTAATTTTGTGTATGATACTCTGGAGGAGCTGCCATGTCAGTAGACAAAACTTTATTTACGACAAACATAAGCAAACGCAGTGTCTACTTATATTATATGCAATGCACACATACTTTGACTCTGCTAAAAAAAAAAAGCCAGCAAGACACACAGAAATATAAAAACAAGCCACAAAATAATTTTTGTTAATACGGCGTAGCATTATTTCACTACACATTAACAAAAAATACCCGATCCTTAAACAGATAGTAATTCACTAAACTACACTGGGCAGCCCCAAAGATGGAACAGACCATTTCATATGAGAAGATATCAGTTATGCTTACCGTGACCAGAATGACACCGAGTGTTAACCTCATTGCAAGTTTTTGTTCAAACAGCTTTTGTCAATATGTCAGCCCTCCACCGGTTGCTTAGAAAGTTTCCATCAAGCACCATCGTAGTTTTATAGACTCTAACACAGCCGGCTATTGAACCGAATCTATAGGTACAAGCCCTTCAATGGCTTTTACAAGTGCCAATACAACGACAATGTGTCTTTTGATAGCAGGTTCATAGTTTTGATTAAAAAAAACGAGCGAAGCTTCATCTTAAACACTATTTGTTGTAAAACTAGTACCCCCCCCCCCCAAAAACAAAAAAAACACACACACAACCCCCCAATAATCCGCTATAGGTGAATTATATCTTACAAGAAAAACTATTATTATTATTATGTTGAGCATACAAGCGATGATAACAATAATATTCTTACTGAGAAGAGCTTTTGAGTGTGATTCTCATCTAACTAGAGATGTGCAGAGACCAAGAGCGCCACAATAACAGTGCGCCAACAGACCGGTTAGATCTGTTTCGCTCTCTGTCGGAGGGTGTGATCGCCATGAAAGACAATCCTTCGATCAGTAAGTCCACGGTTGGGGTATCGATATACCTGTACCCGCAGGTGTTGTCTTACCTTGCGTCAGCACCTTAGGTAAACTAGTCACTTGATCATCGACATCCACCTGTCCAGATTCTACACAGGTAATTGACACGTCTCGAGTTTTTATTATACTTTAGGTGGTTAGTTGTTTTGTTTTTTAAATATATATATAATAGTACTTCAGTGGTGAATTCCGGTGAAAATGTTTGTTTAAACAAAAAATAAAGGTCTTCGACGGTGAAATTAGGTGAAAATAGTTCAAAATTAATCTGGCGTGCAATAATAAAAAAGAAAAAAAATATCTAGTTCATGATGACATTAGCCGATACAAAAACTAGGGTTTATAAAACCTGGAGGGGAAGTATGGCGGGAAACAATACGTTTACATAATTTAAATACATATATTTAATGACTGGTAGCAATGTCAAAATGAAATAAATGCATTATATTAATGATGACTGTTGGAAACCAATGTTTTATGCATGCGTTCGTACAAACACTGTGGTCACCACGAGGTATCAGATTTCCATAAACGGATTTGCATGAAAAAAATCGAACGGATCTTGATCAGTATAGCATAGCGGTTCTCCACCTTTGGGTCGTGACCCCTTTTGGGGATCGAACGACCCTTACCTTAGGGGTCGCCTAAGACCATCGGAAGACACACATTTATGAAGAAGCAATGAACATAATTTTATGTTTGGGGGTCGTTACAACATGAGGAGCTATATTAAAGGGTCGCGGCATTAGGAATGTTGAGAACCACTGGTTTAGCATGATTTGGTCGACGACACGTGATTCCAATAAATAGTTTGCTTATGTCTTTAATTTTTAGGCCTCATAATTGACGAAATCGTAACGCAAAGCTAAGAGCCCCGTTTGTCATGACCTGCATGCTTAAACAAGAATACCGGGTGGATGAGATTATTCAGCGACGCGGAGAGAGGCAATTTTCTGTGTAGGGAACCAGCTTATAATCCTAAAAAGAATAATTCCAGGCCTTGATGTTTTCGTCCTGCAAAGTCTACGCCATCTTCACACTCTGACGGAGGGATGCCAGCAATGTTAGCAATAATTAATAGACAATAAACGAATTTTTAAATTTAAAGACATTCATTTTAATTAGAAAACTGATGAATTAATTTTATTTAACTGTCATCTCCTCCTTTTATCCACAAAGGAAGACATCTGTAGTCCGGAACTGCTTGGCATCCGGTTCTGCTATCTCCATGATAACATTTGGGTTGGAAGACAACACACCTCGACAGGTGAGAGCAGGCTAGGGGACAAAAAGGGGGTAGGGGTTCAACGCTCTTGTCATCCGTACATTGGAACACGGACTGGCACGGCTGCGGGGGTCTGCAGGCGAGAACTTCCCGGCACCGCTGTCCCGGTCTACAGCCTCCACATTCGTTGTCCCGTACACACTGGAAACTGGGGCAGGGGGCCGTCACACACACGATACCCGTGTTGATGCACACGTAGCCTCGCGGGCAACCGTTGCACTGATCGACCTGGTGATGGTACAACATGTTCACAATTCTTAATTTTTTTTTTAAAGTGGCATTTTTTGTTTAATAGGTTTTAGAACTTATATAAAAAATATCACATGCCAAAAAAAATATTTAAAATTTAAAGATTTTTAACTTTTTTTTTTTACTTAATTTTTAAAAAAATATATATATAAGACGCCCCTGAATTTTGGAGGGAATTTTTCGAAGAAAATTAGTCTTAAAGTGTTCATTAATACATATAAAGTTTTGTAGAAATAACCCACCTTCCTGCACTCGTAGACATCGCGACATTTCCTCTCCGCTAAATCGCCTGGACGCGGTGCCGGACACTCATTCCCAACGTACACGCAGTCCTGGTTAGGTGGACACGGTCGAGGTCCACACAAGTTTCTTGAAACACACTGATACCTTCATATTCGAATACGAGGATCACACATTAGACGAATTGTTTGACAAACTGACACCTTCACATTCGAATATAAGATTCACACATCAGACATATTGGTTGACACACACGGATACCTTCACATTCCAACACCAGGATCACACATTTTACTAATTGGTTGAAACTTTCATATTCGAATAAGAGAATCACACATTAGAACAATTGGTTGACACACGCTGATACCTTTACATTCGAATACCGGAATCACACATTAGACCAATTGGTTGAAATGATGAATCTTTTAAATAGTAAAATTAATCGTTTTCATATTAAAATAAATGAATTATAAGCGCTACCTTTTTTTTACCTTTATTAAATTTAGGGACATTTAACAGTAAAAAATACGATGTGACATTGTTGAAGTTACTAAAGTTATTTGAGTCTCAATATATGGCAGATTTGGGTAATTAAATAAACGTTGCAACTCACCTGTCACCGTAACCTGTTTGGACACATCTCTCGTCGGAGCGACACTTCAGACACTCGTTACGTATGCATTGGGCTACGAGGATCAGGATACACGCCCGTCCAGGCGGGCAGTAGGGCGCCCTTAGGTCGCAGGTGAAGCCTTGTGAACAATGAAACGCAGACAGTTACGCGTCATAACAAATACTGTCACAATGGAAAACATTGGCAAAGATTCACGTTCTAGCGCAGCGTTTCTCAACCTGTGGGTCACGATCCCTTTGGGGTTCGAACAATCCTTAAGCAGAGGTCCATCGGAAAACACATATTTATAAGAGATCAACGAAAATAATGTTATGGTGTTGGGGGTTAACCACAACATGAGGAACTGTATTAAAGGGTCGTGCCATTAGGAAGGTTGAGAACCACTGTCCTAGCATGACAGTGCTTGTGATTTAACTGTTAGCTAGTAGAGTAGAGCATATGCACTGTGTAAGTGCACACCTGTTAGAACCTTACATCAGTTGTGTGTTCATTTGAGTTGAATAGAAACTAACAACTGAAGAGGTGACAAAAGAACACAAGAGAAACATAAACCATTTAGTATTAAATTCTACATAAGCCTGTCAACAAGCCCCACTAGAACGGAAGAACTTAATTGACATGCCTATAATTAAATCGACGAGGTAGCCAAGCACACGAAAGTTAGCACATTGTCTTGTATAAAAACGGCATGGTTCAGTTCTAATGGTATTTTACAGTTACGTTGAGCCAATTTCAACCATATCCGGAAATTTGTTTGAAAGAAATTTCGTCGACGGAAAAATTGATCGACGGAAATTTGGTCGAACGGAAATTTGATCGAATGTTATTTTCAGCGCACACGATCAAATTGTGCACGTCAAATTACATTTTGAACGCATTATTTTGTTTTACTATCTAGTAGAGTGCATCAAAAAAAAAAAAGAAATTTGACTAACATTTGATGGTGTAAACTGAAAAAATCTATCAAATTTCCGCTAAGAAACATAAACACACCCCCCCCCCCCCAGGGTCATGTTACCTCGGCGACAAGGCGGGTCGCAGACGACTGGTGGAACAGGCGGGGTGCAGAGACGACCGCAGCCTGCACAACATTTCCGGTCGTCTGGGCAGTCGTAGTCGTTTTCACAGAAGATACCACCACACACGCTGACATCGCCCTGGAGACACACCATCAGTGGTAGACATGTCGATATGAAATGTGAGGGAATTACTGTATTATAGTTTAGCTTTGTTAAACCTAATCATAAGTGGTTATGTCAACTTAATTCAAATCTCATCCTAGTATGCCTAAAAAAGGTGTCTTTTAACTTCAATTAACATTCGAATGTACCTAAAAATGTTGGCTTTTAATTTCAATAAACGTTCTATTGTATCTAAAAGGTGTAGTAATTCACGTGGACTAAAATATGTTTGATAAACGATCAGATAATAAATTCACAATATGGCTAATAAATGTATTACGGTAGGTTTGCAGAAGAAATTTCAAAGCGAAATAAGGGGAAGTAAGGAGCGTTTTGTTGGGGACTGAAAATAGTTTTCCTCGATAACCGAACCTTACCGACGGACAGGATCCTGGCTTCTCCGGCACCTGCGCGAACCCCCTGCAGCAAGAGCCCCCTCCACGCTGGTCATCCACACAGGTGGAGCCCCTGGGACATCGACTTGTGGCGTACGGTCCACGACACTGGAGGGCGGTGTAGGGGGAGCTGGGAATCGGCCCATCCACTAGCAGGGCTTCTTGATATCCTCGCCTTCGACACTGGAAGTCTATGCCTGGTGGAAATAACAGCAAGAATCGGAAACCTTTTGATTTTTTAGGTTGATATTTTAAGATAAGATAAGTTAAGATAAGATATTTATTGATCCAAATAAATGACATTTGTGTTTTTCATTCATCTTTCATAATTTTTCAGACCCCAAATCCCTTTTTGAGTTTTTCGATGTTCCTTAAAATTAGTCTGTAGCAAGATTGTTGAGTTCTTGAGTGTGAGTTTGTAATTATGTACAGGGTTTTAGCTTTCTGTTTGAACGGAGTTTTCGTCCCCTACCCCCCCCCCCAACCCGCCAGATTCACTCCTTTTGTCTGTAGCCGATTTGCCTTTTAATGGTTGCTTCGCTCTCACCATTTGTTGACAAGGCGGAGTATCCATTTTTTCCAACATGGCAGATATAGATATGTCTTTGTTTAGGCCACCAAGGCAGATATAGATATGTCTTTGTTTAGGCCACCAAGGCAGATATAGATATGTCTTTGTTTAGGCCACCAAGGCAGATATAGATATGTCTTTGTTTAGGCCACCAAGGCAGATATAGATATGTCTTTGTTTAGGCCACCAAGGCAGATATAGATATGTCTTTGTCTAGGCCACCAATGGACACAAAATCCATTTAAAAAATGAAAAGTATGCACAAATTAAATCAAGTTGTCCCGCAGTCAAAAAGAAAATGTTCACTTTCATAAAGTCCCCCCTGATTGTCCTTCGCTGTGTAAGCGTAAAAATTAAAATTTGCCTATAATTTAAAGGTCAACTCATTCTACTAAGAATAAATATTAAGCCAGAAGCTTTTACGTTGTTTTTCCTAGTTTTACGCAGCGTGTTCCCCTTTGTTAAAGAAGACTGGTCTAACTCCCAATATGGTATTGATAATACTATCATCCTAGTGAATTCTTTGTATTTAAAATCTGAGTCATTTACTGGTAAAATTATTGGTCGAACTAGTTTTTGAAGTACGTAAAAGAAATCAACATCAACGGTTGCGAATTTATAAATCTTCGCTTGCAATATGAACGTAATTCTCAATTTGAAAACGAAAAAAAAAAAAAGTATAAAAAATTGATATAGCCGCTCTTGAAATAGTTCATTTATTTCTGGCTAAAGAAGTTAGTGCACGTGTGATTGACTAGACACCTATTTCTGGATATATAAGCTGGTACTCATGTTATGTACATCTATTTGTGAATATATGCTAGTACATATGTGATGGACTAGATACTATTTCTGGATATACTAGTTAGTACACACGTGATGGACGAGACACTTATTTCTGATTAAGTTAGTTAGTACACAAGTAATGGACTAGAGACTTATTTCTGGATATACTAGTTACTGCACATGTGACGGACTAGACACTTACGGTCATCGATCAGATTCCTGCTGACACACTGGACAGTCGGCTCGCACGTGCCACATTTGAACACGACCCTGCACTCGGTGTCACTGGTGCACCTAATGGTTGCACACGGGTTGGAGATGTTGACCGAAGGAGGCTGCACTGGAACAGGCAAGGTGTCAAAAAAAATGATGAGAAATTCAGGGAGGACTGCGTTCAGGTTTCAGCAAGAAGAAATATACATAGTACACAGGGTAGAGGACACAGTACACAGGGTAGAGGACAACAGTACACAGAATAGAGGACAACAGTACACAGGTTAGAGGACAACAGTACACAGGGTAGAGGACAACAGTACACAGGGTAGAGGACAACAGTACACAGGGTAGAGGACAACAGGACACATGGTAGAGGACAACAGTACACAGGGTAGAGGACAACAGTACACAGGGTAGAGGACAACAGTACACAGGGTAGAGGACAACAGTACACAGGGTAGAGGACAACAGTAAACAGGGTAGAGGACAACCGTACACAGGGTAGAGGACAACATGGAAAAGGACAACACACACACACACACACAAAAGTGAACGTTTCGGCCAAAAGACCAAAGAAACACAAAGCCTAACACTCTTGGCTTGCTGTAAAGCTATTGAAGCGACAGGAGAAGGCAGAGACATATTCAATGACGAAAGTAAGGCGTCCAAACAATGACCATTTAACTACTTGGTAGGATACGACTTGCAGTGGGAATTGAAAAAAAAAGTTGGGGTTTATTGGGTGGGGGGGGGGTTGGTGTGCCCTAAAAGCCATGTAAAAAAATATCTATATCTAGGTAGCGGTGGCATTTGTGGTCATCCGATGGCTTTTTTTTTGTTTGTTCGTGTCGGAGACAGGAGTGACAATATCTACGCTAACGCTTGCTAGAATGATTTACAGCTGAAAAATGTCCATCGGCTTAAGCTAAGACAGACCATTAGGGAGATGTTTCACAGCTAAGAAGATCTGTCGGTTTAGCCCCTTTTGCTATTTTCTATTTTTACGAGGAGATATCCAGTGAGTGGGGGGGAGGGTCTTTATAGTAAAATATTTCTTTAGTATAGTCGCAGAAATAAACGGTGCTGCGCTAAAAGACAAGGGCTAGACGTAATTCATATACAAGTGTGGTGCTTCAATGTTAACTAAATGGTAAACATATATACCGAATGCCACAACGAAGACCAGTAAACACTTGATACAAAATTGATGGCAAAATGTTTATAAAAGTGGCAAAAAAAAAAAAAGAAAGAAACTTGACCAGTTCAACAATAAAGGTCAACAGAATTTGGTTTCCCAAGTTTGAGATCCCCTCATTCATTGACAAGCCGCGGTATCATTTTGTTTGTCACGCTTTTGGGTAAAAAAAAAAAAAGTCGTATAATCCTAGCTCGCTGAGCAGGTTGTTAGCGTGGCAATCGGTGGAGAAATGGTTTTGTTCATATAGAAGAAATTATGGTTTTGTTCATATAGAAGAAATTATGGTTTTGCTCATAAAGATAAATGTTTTCTTCATCGAGGGAAATGGTTTTGTTCATAAAGCGAAATGGTTTTGTTCATTTAGAAGAAATGGAATTGTTCATATAGAAGAAATGGTTTTGTTCATATAGAAGAAATGGTTTTGTTCATATAGAAGAAATGGTTTTGTTCATATAGAAGAAATGGTTTTGTTCATATAGAAGAAATGGTTTTGTTCATATAGAATAAATGGTTTTGTTCATATAGAAGAAATGGTTTTGTTCATATAAAAGAAACGGTTTTGTTCATATAGAAGAAATGGTTTTGTTCATATAAAAGAAATGGTTTGCTCATATAGAATAAATGGTTTTGCTCATAAAGATAAATGATTTTTTCACACAGATAAATGGTTTTGTTAATAAAGCGAAATGATTTTGTTCATATAGAAGAAATCATATTGTTCTTACAGAAAAAATAGTTCTGTTCATATAGAAGAATGGTTTGTTCATATATGTAGAGCAATGCAGTATATCTTTGTCGTCTTTTTAAAAAAAAAAATGTTAAGCGACCAGGTCGGGTCACAGACAACACGTGATCAATCATACCTACCAAAGTCGGGAACGGCGCAGACGTTGTCACCACAGTTATTCCTGCAGCATTTCTGGGATCCCCTGCAGTCCCTGTCACTTCTGCACAGCACCCCAATACACCTGGGATCTGCATCTGACACCTGTGGGTTAAAATCTGGATTGATTCTAGATGCTTGAATGTGGTGGTGTTTTTTTATAACGTAAAAAGTGCTGAACAGTCTACAAAGTTTAAATAGAAGATCTAAATCCTTTCTTTAAAAAAAATAGTCTTAATCTGGCGTCCTTCAGCCTCAAAAGATTCTTTTAGCTACAGAATTGAAATTTTGAAGAAAAAATTTATAAAAAAAACTTTTGGAGACACAACCCCCCTTCCCCCGGTAGTTTTAGTGTCAAATTAACTAGACACAGACATTGAGCCGGTGGGTTACTACTAAGCAGTCAATTTCTTTCTTAAACTATAGGGATAATTACAAAATTATTGTTGTTGGGTTTCTTTGTTTGTTTGCCGCAATGTGTTACTCACTTTTCTTCATGACATTAAACCAAAGCTATAAATATCCATTATAGTTGAGAAGAGGTAGCTCAGAAACTTGCAAAAAAGAAAATGCAATTGAAATGGTAATTTAAAAAAAAAATAAAACAATTATTTGAAGACAAAGACTCACACCAAAACAACAAACTAGAAGTTGTAGGTTCCATCAAGTTGACCCATTCAAATGAATGGTCATAAATGTAAACCAACATCTAGTGTTTATTTAGAGTACCTTATTCACATGTGTTGCACTTAATCATGTGATGGGTTATCATCCATGTTACAGTAAAGCCAGTAGAAAAAAAAAAGACAATGAATATGACCTTGATGGGTTTTTTTTTTATTCTCATCACACTTGAATGACATGCAAATATTTTTTTTTTCGAATGATTGACATCCCAAATGCGTCAGGTGGCCAGGATCTCCTTTGACATACGTAAATTACTCCCCACGGAATGACAAGGAAGTGATGGGATGGGATGGGATGGTTCTGACGCAGACGATCTCGTCTGAGGTCAAGGTAAAAACCAAACTGTAACAATCATGGTCGAAACGAGATGGGCTAAAGGGGAGTATGATGGGTTAAAGTGGAGTATGATGGGTTAAAGAGGCGTATGAAGTGCTAAAGTGGAGTATGATGGGTTAAAGTGGAGTATGATGTGCTAAAGGGGAGTATGATGGGTTAAAGTCGAGTATGATGGGTTTAATAGGAGTATGATGAGCTGAAGAAGAGTATGACATGCTAAAAATGAGTATGATGTGCTAAAGAGAAGTATAATGGGCCAAAGTGGACTAAGCTAAATTTTAAGCTGATTTTTTATATTTTTTTATAAATTTGGTTGGTTGCTATGTTTGATGGGTGCTTTTCCATTTTTTATCATTAAAAAAAATCCCCTTATTTAGCCACATATCGCAATTGAAGAATTGACTCTCATTAAATGGTAAAATAAAAAAGCGAAAACTCTATATTTCGCTGGTAGGCCAATGTCAAAAATGAATTAAACATGAACCAGCTGGTAAAAAAAAATAAAAAAAAAATGAAAACTTTCAATTTTTTTTTCCATTAAATTATGAAATTGTGGATTTTGCTGCTTATGATTTCTCTTATAAAATGTATCGCATAGCAGCTTTGCGACCATCAGTGGAGCGCCTAGCCCTACCTCAATGGTCAACAAACTCATTAGTCAAAAGAGCCAAAAATCAGCAGCAGGGCGATTTTTTAAAAATTTGAGAGCCACATTTCTTTTCAAGAACCTGCCAAGAACCATGTTTTTCGGAGTGAAAACCGATTTGTGGCCTGCTGGCCGAGCCGCACTCAGATCGTTAAAGAGCCGCATGCGGCCCGCGAGCCACGATGAGCCGACCACTGCCCCACTACAAGTCAACGGGCAACACGACTAAATGATTGATGACCTACCCTTGGACACAGGCCCGGTTTCTGTCCACCCAGGACGATCTCACACCTTTGACCGCTGAACCCAGGGGGGCATGAGCAGTACGGGGCGTCGGCTGGGGCTATGCAGTACCCACCGTTGAAACACAGGAACCCGCGACACGGGTCAAACACGTTTGCTGAGGATGAGTCGAGAGAGATAAAGAGAGCGATTAGATCGGGCAGCACAGCTTACCGACTGCTACCGCGACGAGGAAACAGATACAGAAGTATTGATAATATTCATTATCAAAATCTTTCTTTTTTTTTCTTTTTTTTTTCAAAATGGTTCCATTTAACCAATCAGTCGGAAACGTTGCCATGTTACTGTGTCATTCCTATGAACTAATTAAACTGAATCACACAATTTCGTTAAATAAGTATTTAAAAATTATTTTCTTTAATGGATCTTACAATCGTTCAGTCTGTGATTTCATACATACAGAAAAAAATTCCCTCAAACCAAACAACATAGCTTTTTTTTTTTTTTTTTTTTTTTTTTTTTTT
>CAXITT010000591.1:438587-446797 GCA_964033795.1 Lymnaea stagnalis | reverse complement strand
TTTTTTTTTTTTTTTTTTTGTCTTTTTAAATTCAGATAAACTCTCTAACCCCCTCTCTAACCCCCCGAGCAGAAAATGTGTTGAATACTTACGGGGTACAAACTGTAAAAGAAATAAATCACAACAACGTTATTACTTTCATACATAGTAATATTTCTGACATTGCTAATGCTATCAAAATCATTGTGTGGCAAAATTAACACTTATTTCATTAGCGAAAAGGGGGGGGGGGGTGGTGGTAAGATATGTCTACAATTTTAGCACACGGCGTGACAGGGGGTGTCGCGGGAGGCGGGAATCTAGATGTGGGAATGAAAATATTATGGCCCTCACCCTGTCGTCGTTGAAGGTAACAAAAGTAAAACTTTGAACTGATCTTAGATACATATCGATTATAGTTAACCTGTTGATCAGTTTTTTTTTTTTTATTTATTGATATCTCACGAGCAAAAACTTAATTGAACTGTGCATGCACCCATCTCCGAATTTTACAATCATGTTTAAATTTTTTTTTGACGTTGCACTGATACAAAATTAACATTTAGACTAATTCATGGGTGTAATTTTACAAATCAACATTCTACGGCACGCTTACCGTGGATTCCACCAGCTTCACTGCCAGAAAAGTCATCTGAACAAAGATAAATATATGGTAATTTAAAAAAAACCAAATTCACCCTAACTCCGCTGTCATTAGCGTCATGTATTTATAGACATGTTGGTTAAACAAAATTAAAATAAAATACATTTTGAGAGTATAATTCATATGGTAAAATTTTAGACATGTATGAAATCGAAGGCCATTGATGTGACCAAAGTTCAAATTTTTTAATTTTAAAAAGTTCATGTATTGCATTACGTATGAGCATACAACAAAACTGATCAGAGGTGACGGCCCCATCATTGCTGCTGTGCTGTTGGTCGATTCTTGTGTTGTAGAGCTTTTTGGACTGCAACGAAAATATTTATACACAACATCAATGATTACGGTTATATTATCATTAGTATTGCTTACTTCAAAAGATGAAACATTAAGAAAAAGAAAAGTTGAATTAATATTAATGTGTTTGGGTGATTAAAACAAAAAAATTGCACACGCCTCTTCTCCCTTTCTAAAAACATGTAATTTGTTAATTTAAATTTAGTATTTTTTTTAAAAAGGGAGTGTTCTGTTATTTATATATTCAACTATACTGTTTTGTTAATTTTTTAAAATATAAATATTACTAGTTTCCCTTTAAAAAAAAATAAACACTTAGAATATAATTTTATTAATTTTTTTTTAAAGATCTCTGTCTAGATCACGTATCTTAAACGTATTAGATCTATATATTTATATTTACGATAAAGATTGCATTTACTGACACCCAAAAGGGCACATAACAACTAGTTTTGAACAATGACATGCGCAGGGCACGTAACAAATTTGTTTAAAAAAATGACTTGCACGGGGCCCATAAAAACTAGGTTGAAACAATGACTTGCGCGGGGCCCATAAAAACTAGGTTGAAACAATGACTTGCGCGGGGCCCATAAAAACTAGGTTGAAACAATGACTTGCGCGGGGCCCATAAAAACTAGGTTGAAACAATGACTTGCGCGGGGCACACAAAAGCTAGATTAAAACAATGACTTGCGCGGGGCACACAAAAGCTAGATTAAAACAATGACTTGCGAGTGGCACATAAAAAACCCGTGCATACTTTTCAAGTATTATTTGTTGTACACCATTTCTTACTACTTTTAGATTAGCTCTGTTGTCACAGCCGTGTCCAAACACATCTAGACGCTAAATATTTGAATCTGAAGTCACTAAACTAACGTTACGCACATTCATTGATGTTTCCGATTATAAGGTATTCTTTAAAAAAAAAACACATTATGAACTGTCACACCAAATTTTGACCAAATTATTTCCTCATGTAACTTCTCAGAGAAAACCCAAGCTTAAAACCACAGATAAGATCTGCCACCCATCGTTACTAGCGGTGCGCAAAGAGATGTTTTTTTTTATTTCCTTCGATGCAAATGTCTGCAGCTCAACACAAGGAACTTACCCCGGACAGCAGACGACTCCCAGGTGAGAAAAGAATAGGCGACAGGTCGGTTAAGAGTTCGACAAAAATTTAATGGATGTGCCCGTCTATTTATAGGTTCTTAGCAGGGCCAAAATCATGATCTACTTGTAGCGAATCCTGTTTAACTGCTGTTGTCATTAAACGGTTTTTTACTTTTGACGTTTTTTGACCCCATTAATAAATATATTTATATATATTACAAGTGGTTATCTAAAAACATGCCGCCATCTTTGCACCCTCTAAATTCTGCTGATGTTGTCTGAATGTAAACTGTTACGAAATTGAAAATCGTTTTGTAGAATTTACATAGTTATAGTATAATTTACATAGTTGAAGTAGAAATTACATAGTTAAAGTGGAAATTACATAGTTAAAGTAGAATTTAAATAGTTTAAGTAGAATTTACATAGTTAAATAGAATTTGCATAGTTAAAGTAGTATTTTCATAGTTAAAGTACAATTTTACATAGTTTAAGTACAATTTACATAGTTAAAGTAGAATTTACATATTTAAAGTAGAATATACATATTTAAAGAAGAATTTACCTATTTAAAGTAGAATTTGCATAGTTAAATTAGAATTTACATAGTTCAAATGAAATATGTGATTAATAGCAAGGTCCAAATGAAAAAGTCAATCTATTTTTCTACATGCTCTTCGAATTGTTTTTAATATATCTTTTAAAGAGATTAAATCCGATGGGGATATTTTATGAAAACAGTTTCATTCGGTTAATTTTAATTTAAAAAAAAAAAAAAACTTTGACATTTTACGGCTTATCCTCATATATTTTTGTTAAAAAAATCTTTTTTTTTCAGATGTTTAACAGTAAATGACGCAGACGGTGACCCATTATTTATGAGAAGCATAGGGTCAAACGTACTATAAATTCATCTTATCTCAACAAGGCTTATCGCCCCCAGTTTCCTTGCTAAGAATGATAGATGGCGCTCATTTATTTCTTACGTGTGAACAGGTGCTTTACAAACAATATATATATATATATATATATATATATATATATATATATATGTTTTTATCTGCTCACATAAAAACAATGAGACACTTATGCGGGACACAATTTTGTATTTATTGTATATTTGCTAAGAATTTTTTTTTTTTTTTTTTTTTTTCAAGAATCATGAAAAATAAGAAAATAATGAAGGGAAAACCTTAAACTCTTCTTGACTCCCCCCCCCACCTCTTCCCTTCCCCCCCCCATCCATTTGTTTTGTGATTGATAGATCGTTTAAATGGTTATATTACATCCTGTATGATTTTATTTTAGTGATACATTACAACGTCGAGGAATATTTTATAGCATTTTTTTTTAAACTTAAGATTTCAAAAAAAAAAAAAAAAAAAAAAAAAAAAAAATATTAAATTAAAAAAAAAAAAAAAAAAAAAAAAAAAAGACAATCATTCAATTTAAAAAAAAAAAAATTAAATATTCTGAATATTTTGTTTACTCTATCGACAGGCTGTGGAAATGAATAACAAATTTTTAAAAATCAAATATTTTAATTCAGTGAATATTCTAAGAGCTAGCAGACTCAACGAAACGAGAAACAACAAGACATAGAAAACGGTTACGAAACTTAAGTTTTTAGCCGAAATGTTCTTCGTGTACTCTCCCGCCCTTTCATTTCAAGCCTCCCACGTACCTTGTTCCACTATTCACTTTTCACAGCTAGAGCCACGGAGTCCTTCGTTTACAGAACTTGTAGCAATTGTGTTCTACATCATCAGCGTGGCAACTTAATTCTTACCCTCGCTTAACATAGACGGTCACAATGAACAACTGGGCTGCTTAAAGTATGCGCTGCCACTGCATACCGCGACTCTTAATTCGCCGGAACTGTCTAACTTTCAAACGTGGAAACTGGAGTTTGCTTTAAATAAGTTAAATACGATGTGTGCTTTTATAGCTATTCATGAAATCCGTGCACTTTCTGGCTTGACTTTACTAGCATATTGTTTGTTTTCTTATGCAGCACCTGGAAAGAGGGGTAGGGCGCCACACCTGGAAAGAGGAGGTGGGTGGGTGGGCTTTGTAAGTCGTTTGATCAAATGAAAATATCAAATACGTGCAATTAATTTGATCGTCCGGGAGCTCAAATCAAAGCTAAATCAAAAGGATCAGTGTGACTAACAACATGCACTCCTAACATTCAGCTGTCAGATAAACAACCTCAATACTTCAAGGTTGTTAAGATATGATTAAAACTACTGACCCATTGCAAACAAGCAAGATCAACAAATACAGACCAAAGCAAACGTTTTTTTTTTTTTTTAAAGTTTTGACTCCATTCTCTTTGTATAAATCTAAATGTATTGCGAATGAGTGATTAAGTCGGCAGGGAAAAAAATGATTACATTGTTTAAAATTTAGTTTTCCATCATCTGAAATAAGAATTATATGTCTACGTGTCGTTCATGAAAAAAGATGCAATTAAATGGGGAATAACTGTTCAATTTTAAGATTTTAAGATTTTAAAACAAATACACGATTGCCTCTCATTGAAAGTAAAATTGCAATATTAAATTTAAAAAAAAATAGAAAGAAAAAATACACGACAGTCTACCTCTGACAATAAACATCGAAAAGGATGATTCCTGCTGTATTTTTTAATGAAATGATAAATATTACTGACCCTTAAATTTTATTACTTGCTTGCAAAATGTTCATTTTAAACTATAAATGCTTTAAAACTTTATCATTTGTGGTGAAAAAGACCCAATTCATGTCATGAAACGTTTTATTTTTGTTCTATATTAATGACTATAATGGATATCTCAGCATTGCAACTTTGTGATGATGAAAACCAGGGAAATTAAAAAAAAAAGAGCAGAAAAATAGAGGCAAATGCAATTAACATATGCTGATTCTATTTTAATGACCAGATACTTGTTTTAAATGACTACTCTATATGATAGATGAATGAGCTATACTGACGTAACTCCAATGAACCGAAAAGATTTAAGTACGTTCGGATTCATAAAAACAATCATAGTCATTTTCTAATATTTTACGGAAATTAAATAAATTTAAATGCGCAAAAAATAATAAATCCGCTTTTATTTTAGTAAAAGTATTATTATTATAAATTAAACATACATTTAAAATGTAAACTAAGGAACTATTTTAAACATTTTATATGCATTTGAAAGTTAGGAAAAATGTAAAAAAAACTCTTGATCAAAGAATTACACCGTAATCACTTTTATCGGGAAAACTCAAACATCTGTCGTTTTTAGTGCGTCGTTTAGTACGTTGTTAATGTTGCGAAATAAAATTAAAATTGATTTGCTCGAAATAATCACGCAAATGACGTAATAGCGCGAAAAGCCTCTTTCGCCAAAACTCTTAGGTTTCTTTAAATTTAATAACCGCGTGTGACAAAATTGATGATGTATTTTCCCTTCTTAAAAGTTAAAATAATAAATACAATTGATTGCTTTTTAAATTATTAGTAAAACACAAAAATATACTTTTATTAAATTTATAACGTAAAGAAAAATTAACCTTTAAAATAATTCTAATAATAAAATGCCGTTTAAGTCAATCAGTGCAGGGAAACTCCATATCCTTATAGCATTCACTAATCAACTTATTACTCATTCAAATAAGAACAACCATATGAAGTGCAGAATATCTTAGTTTGGGTATGGAAGGAATAACAATCCGGTGGAAGATTGTATTAATTTCAATACAAAATCTTGAGGTTGTGAGGTTATTTTCCCCAGGCAGTACAAGATACGTCTCAAAATAATTGAATGAATTTGATAAATAATTAACTTCCTTAGCTACATACAGATCGGAGGTAGGAAATAGGATGTGTACACTTTTACGTGAATGACAATGTATTTTAATCCCATGGTTTTCCTTTGTGATAAAAGAGATGTTACATTCTCTTTTTACAAATAAGCATATGCTTAACAATTAAGAAAATAAATGGCGTTAACAAAACGTGGGTACATGTCTATAAGAATACCCATGAATATTAAAACCCAATCATTTTACACACTTGAAAATGTAATTTTGAAAAATGGAGATGGGTTAATATTTTCTTTGAAAAAAAAAAAATGAAAACATATTTTTTTCTTTTTACTTTGCGAAAAACTTAAAGTGGGTGTATATTTTTATGAGATTAACATTTTTAAAAATAAAAAATGACAGTCTGTTATAGACGTGAAAAGCGGTTGCGAGATTATTCTTTAGATAAAATAAATCTTTGTTTTACAATTTTCTGATAATTTATAATTTCTTAAAAGAGGCTAATATGTTTACATTTTTTATGAAGATATCAATATATATCGAATTTCCTGTAATATAAAATATATTTATATTATGTATAGAGCATTTGTTGTAAATTTAAGATACGTTTTTTAACAATTTTTAGAGAAAAAAAGTTGTAATTCAAGGGCACGAAGAAGGGTAAATCTACAGTATTTCTCGATCGCAGTCGTAGTAATTGTCCCTCAGTTAACATCTTTAGTGACAAAAGTGATATAATTAGTCATAATTTAGATTGGGTAATTTAAGGTCATGTTTAGAGTGGAAAAAAGTAGTTTAGGAGCGTGAAAGGGAGTAGGGTAGGCGTGTAATATATAGCAGATAAATACTTCTCAAAACTTAATGTCAGAAACGTACATATCATCATATTTTTAAAGTTATGAATAGTGATGAGTTTTTGCAACAGCAGTTACAAATTATCGCAAGGGACCTAACATTATTATCCCGATAGCATCGGGCCATTTATCCTAGTTATACATATCAATTATGTCATATCATTATGTTTTTAAAATTTTTATTTTAAAAGTTTAATTTTATTTGTAATCGATTCTTATAATAACGATTCCTCGTAAAAATGAAAACATTAAATACGATATTCTGTCAGTTCAAATAGACTTTAAAAAATTAATACCGGTACTAACGATTTATATATATATATATATTTGTTTATGTTGAATGATTGCTATAGTTTTCTTTCAGTTGAACTATTTCTCACAGTGGTTGCCACTTAATACGTTTAAAAAAATAAATTAAAACGCTTAGGAATATTTAAGAGATTTGTGAGGATCATCCTTACATTGAAAATGAAAGATAGAATTCCTCAGCAGAGGAGTTGCGACCCTTATAAAGGAATGGTTTGAACGGACCCAATACATGTTCAAAATGTCAAAAAACAAACTTAAGTTATTATTTTTTTTTTTAAATTATATTGAATGTTATGACATACGTGAAGGTTTAAGGGTTCATCAAACCATGACTCAGACTCAAGAATGGGACACGTTTCAATAAAGTCCACTAATATAAACTGGGGCGGGGTTTAACACTATACAAGGGGTTTAAAGTTGTTGTTCTTATCACTACGATAACTTATTTTGTTACCGTTCTGATTATCCTGAAAAGTAACAGCCTTTTAGCGCTAAATTACAATAAGCCGTTAACGATAAGTTATCGCTTAGTCAAAGTTTTTAAGGTAATTTACTGACAGCCGGTAACCAATATGTTTGCATCACAAGTGGGGTGCTTTTAAGAAATATGTTTTAGCTCGTGATATAAATGAGCCACGAACCTTCCAGCTGTAGTCATTCAAAAATTACACAAGGGACGAGTTGCCTGAAAAGTGTTGTGGTGGTAAGTGCAATATGACGCTAACTTTTGCATCGGTCAGCGCATTGGTAAGTTCAATTCAAGTTGAAACTATCAACATTCAAGTTGAAAATATCAACATTCTTACTATTATACGTTGATTATAAGTCAGCTTTATCAAACCATTGTCATAAAGCTACTTGATAGTAATCAATGTTGATTTTAACATAAACATATAAATTTACGTTGATATTTATTGGCCTGATGTATATTATAAATAATCTATATTTTTTAAAGAGTGGATATGTCTTAAAATTATACAAACTTTTGTTGTTGTTGTTGTGAGAAACGTATTGATACGTAAGAAAATCATATTTAATATAAAATGAATTTTAAGTACGTACTCTTTTTTAAATACATATCACGTTTATTAGTTTCTCTTATTACACGTGAGAGAGGTTTTCAGAGACATTATAAACTAACTCTCGAACTATTTGAAAAAAACAAGAACAACAACAACAAAAAAATGTAT
>CAXITT010000591.1:433587-436087 GCA_964033795.1 Lymnaea stagnalis | reverse complement strand
TTGTCAGCTAAGGTAGAAATTTTTAGACAAGAAGCTTTACATATTAAAAAAAAAACAGCAACAACTAGGTATTACACTGATTTAAGCCAGCTTTTGACGAGTTCAAAAAAAATATATGCATTTTTTTTTCGTTTCGCAAGATTTGAAACATGTATAAAATACGTTACAGCCAGTTGAGCTATTAAAAAAGTTCCATGCAGATAGTTACACCAAAGAAATTGTAATTATTAACAAATTTCCTGGAGAATAAATATATATAAAAATACTTAAAACCAAAATAAAAAGAAATTCGCCAGACACTGTTTAGAAAAAAAAATTGTTGACACACTAATGTTTGTCCCTACAGCTTTCTGAACAAGATGTGTTAAAATTATTGAAAAGAAAAATGTAATATACTTACTTAGTAATTTTGGGTAATAATATATTTCGTTTTTGTCTCCGCCCTATGGCAACATGAGATGAAATTTGTCCACTAAGATGTCCAAAGGGTAAGTAAATATGTTTTTAAAAACCCATAATGACTGTACTGTAGTGTACGTGAGTAAGTAATTGGGTGGTGGGGTGGGTGTAGGGGTGGTCTTACAACCATTAATTGTAAGCATTAACGTCCCGTGTAGTGTAGTGAATAAAAAAATATAATATACAAGAATATGACAATTTCTTCAAAAAAAATTTTTGATTAAACACAATTTTTTTTTTGTAACGTATGTGTGATTTGGACACTAGGGGATTCCCGGGGTGCCTCAAGTTCATTTCACACGGTCAAACGTCCATTTAGGCATTTGATGCTGTTGTTGTTTTGAAACCTTATAAAAATTTAGGCGCAAAAATTTTCCACAAACAGGTGACATGTTTTTAAAACTCCGCAAAGATTGTTCCACAAACAGGTGACATGTTTTTAAAACTCCGCAAAGATTGTTCCACAAACAGGTGACATGTTTTTAAAACTCCGCAAAGATTGTTCCACAAACAGGTGACATGTTTTTAAAACTCCGCAACAGTTAAACGAATTAAATGTCTGGTTCTAGAAATATACTTTTTGAGCATGTCAAAGTTTGTGGGAGACTACACTGCCAGTAGTGAGAACATCATCACCCAACAGCTCTCTTTGCTCAATCAATGATAGAAAACCGATGTTTGGCATTTAAAATCTCGGACACTTAAAAAATAATTATTTTTTTTAAAGGAATTTTTTTTTTAAATTTGAAGCTGTTTTTCCAATGATAATATTAGGCAGCACATTTGATTTTTAATAATGGTTCTTTGGTAGATTAACTTTGAGAAAAAGTGTCTCCTGCCCCCCCCCACCCCCACGCAGGTTACACATGCAGCTACACAATCCTCCCATGCAATGATGATTCGTACTGCATCCAGGAAGTGGAATTGACCTGTGTACCAGCACCAGTGAGGCCAATTTTATTTAACGACATTATTTTTGTTACGTTAATTAAAATATTAAGTCACACACAAAAAAAAAATACAACTTATGTGGATGATCTCCAGCAAGCCAAACAATGGATTAAGGTTATATCAAGGCAAAGTTAGCAAAGTAAGTTGTAGTTAAACATACTATTTCGCGTTATGTGAAACAATAATACTTCCTTTGATTGTGTGTGTAGTGATTAGAACATCAAAAATAATTGAACTGTGGCTCATGTACCTATAAATTACATGCCAGTTCCCGAGTCCTAATGAGAGTTAATGGAAATAAAACAATTAAAAAAAACGAACTCATTTTTTTTTTCATCTGGCATCCGTCCGTCACAATCTGATCATGGTGAAGACTTCGCAGGACGAATTTACAATTTACAAGATTGTTTTCTTTATGTCTGCGTATATTAATACTTGTATTTTTTATTTTTTTATTTTTGAGGATGGTACTTTTTCCACTTGCTGTGATTTAAGTTATTATAGTTTTTTTTTATTTTCTCTTTGATTTTGAATTTTTAAAATATAAATTTAATGCATAATTATTGGATACTATTAGAATCACTATCTTCGCTACCATTTTTATTTACATAATGGTTTTTCGTCCTTCGTTACGTATCGTTCATTTAAAATATAAATGAAAGGACTGCTTTCAAGCTTAGTAAATGAATGAACGCGCACAATCTTAAAACAGATCATTTTGATTCAAAACCCTATAACGGCACGTAACAATCTTTACACACAAAATATTAGTATCCTTTGAAATTCACGGAAAGGACAGACTTTTTTTTTTTTTTTTTTAATAAATAGCTTTTCATGGGTTCGTTATATATAAAAAAAAAAAAAAAAAAAAAAACAAGAATCATGAAAAATAAGAAAATAATGAAGGGAAAACCTTAAACTCTTCTTGACTCCCCCCCCCACCTCTTCCCTTCCCCCCCCCATCCATTTGTTTTGTGATTGATAGATCGTTTAAATGGTTATATTACATCCTGTATGATTTTATTTTAGTGATACATTACAACGTCGAGGAATATTTTATAGCATTTTTTTTTAAACTTAAGATTTCAAA